>JBAPLH010000662.1:0-10693 GCA_037897445.1 Ceriops zippeliana
TAGGAAAAAAAACCTATAAACATTTGTACGAAATGCAAACCTAGATGAATGGCACCTTTTGCCAATGACTTTAAATCGATTTGGATTTTTATTCGTGTTTATACTTGTTTGAATCAATTAATATACTAGGTTGTTTAGCCACATGTGTTAGATTTCATGATCAATGGATCAAAAAGTGTGTTTGGAATCAGAAGAAGAGGCTTGTTAACCAAAAATGATGGGAGCAACTCTCCAATTTTGAATTCAACAAATAATATTAATAAGAAAAGCAATTCAAAATCAAGGACTGAATTGTTTGTTAAATTGAATGAATTCATGTAATTGATGGTCGACGGGCAATTTTTTCAAAATGAATATAGTTATTAAGAAAAAAACAAATGTTAATTTCAAGGTTATTGCATGAAAATAGTTCTGGTAACAACAAGAGGGGCCTGATTAACATGAGGTGATTAGAAATTCTCATTATTTAGGAAATAAACCAGTTAACATTTGTATGAAATGCAAACCCAGAATAATGGCATCTTTGGCCGATGGATTTAAATAGATTTGGATTTTTATTGGTGTTTATACTTGTTGGAATCAATTAATATACTAGGTTGTTTAGCCACATGTGTTATACTTCATGATCAATGTATCAAAAAGTGTGTTTGGAATCAAAAGAAGTGGCTTGTTAACCAAAAATGATGGGAGCAACTCTTTAACTTTGAATTCAACAAATAATATCAATAAGAAATGCAATTCAAAATCAAGGACTGAATTGTATGTTAAATTGAATGAATTCATGTAATTGATGGTCCATGGGCATTTTTTTCAAAATGAATATAGTTATTAAGAAAGAAACAGATGTTAATTTCAAGGTATAGCATGAAAGATAGTCCTGGTAACAAAAAGAGGAGCCTAATTAACATGAGGAGATTAGAAATTCTTATTATTTAGGAATTAAACCAGTTAACATTTGTACGAAATACAAACCCAGATGAATGGCACCTTTTGCCAATGGATTTAAATCGATTTTGATTTTTATTTGTGTTTATACTTGTTTCAATCAATTAATATACTAGGTTGTTTAGCCACATGTGTTATATTTCATGATCAATGGATCAAAAAGTGTGTTTGGAATCAGACGAAGTGTCTTGTTAACATAAAATGATGGGAGCAACTCTCCAATTTTGAATTCAACAAATAATATCAATTAGAAAAGCAATTCAAAATCAAGGACTGAATTGTTTGTTAAATTGAATGAATTCATGTAATTGATGGTCGACGGGCATTTTTTTGCAAAATGAATATAGTTATTAACAAAGAAACAAAAGTTAATTTCAAAGATATTGCATGAAAATAGTCCTGGTCACAACAAGAGGAGCCTGATTAACATGAGGTGATTAGAAATTCTCATTATTTAGGAATTAAACCAGTTAACATTTGTACGAAAAGCAAACCCAGAATAATGGCACCTTTGGCCGATGGATTTAAATAGATTTGGATTTTTATTGGTGTTTATACTTGTTTCAATTAATTAATATACTAGGTTGTTTAGCCACAGGTGTTATACTTAATGATCAATGTCTCAAAAAGTGTGTTTGGAATGAAAAGAAGAGGCTTGTTAACCAAAAATGATGGGAGCAACTCTTTAATTTTGAATTCAACAAATAATATCAATAAGAAATGCAATTCAAAATAAAGGACTGAATCGTATGTTAAATTGATTGAATTCATGTAATTGATGGTCCATGGGAATTTTTTTCAAAATGAATATAGTTATTAAGTAAGAAACAGATGTTAATTTCAAGGTTATTGCATGAAAAATAGTCCTGGTAACAACAAGAGGAGCCTAATTAACATGAGGAGATTAGAAATTCTCATTATTTAGGAATTAAACCAGTAACAATTTGTACAAAATGCAAACCCAGATGAATGGCACCTTTTGCCAATGCATTTAAATGGATTAGGATTTTTATTAGTGTTTATACTTGTTTGAATCAATTAATATACTAGGTTGTTTAGCCACAGGTGTTATACTTCATGATCAATGTATCAAAAAGTGTGTTTGGAATCAAAAGAAGAGGCTTGTTAACCAAAAATGATGGGAGCAACTCTTTAACTTTGAATTCAACAAATAATATCAATAAGAAATGCAATTCAAAATCAAGGACTGAATTGTATATTAAATTGAATGAATTCATGTAGTTGATGGTCCACGGGCATTTTTTTCAAAATGAATATAGTTATTAAGAAAGAAACAAATGTTAATTTAAAGGTTATTGCATGAAAAATAGTCCTGGTAACAACAAGAGGAGCCTAATTAACATGAGGTGATTAGAAATTCTCATTATTTAGGAATAAAAAACCTAGTAAAAAATTTGTACAAAATGCAAACCCAAATGAATGGCACCTTTTGCCAATGGATTTAAATGGATTTGGATTTTTATTAGTATTTATACTTGTTTGAATCAATTTATTTACTAGGTTGTTTAGCCACATGTGTTATATTTCATGATCAATGGATCAAAAAGTGTGTTTGGAATCTGAAGAAGAGGCTTGTTAACCAAAAATGATGGGAGCAACTCTCCAATTTTGATTTCAACAAATAATATCAATAAGAAAAGCAATTCAAAATCAAGGACTGAATTGTTTGTTAAATTGAATGAATTCATGTAATTGATGGTCGAAGGGCATTTTTTTCAAAATGAATATAGTTATTAAGAAAGAAACAAAAGTTAATTTCAAAGTTATTTCATGAAAAATAGTCCTGGTAACAACAAGTGGAGGCTGATTAACATGAGGTGATTAGAAATTCTCATTATTTAGGAATTAAATCAGTTAACATTTGTACGAAATGCAAACCCAAAATAATGGCACCTTTGGCCGATGGATTTAAATAGATTTGGATTGTTATTGGTGTTTATACTTGTTTTAATCAATTAATATACTACGTTGTTTAGCCACAGGTGTTATACTTCATGATCAATGTATCAAAAAGTGCGTTTGGAATCAAAAGAAGAGGCTTGTTAACCAAAAATGATGGGAGCAACTCTTTAACTTTGAATTCAACAAATAATATCAATAAGAAATGCAATTCAAAATCAAGGACTGAATTGTATGTTAAATTAAATGAATTCATATAATTGATGGTCCACAGGCATTTTTTTCAAAATGAATATAGTTATTAAGAAAGAAACACATGTTAATTTCAAGGTTATTGCATGACAAATAGTCCTGGTAACAACAAGAGGAGCCTAATTAACATGAGGTGATTAGAAATTCTCATTATTTAGGAATTAAACCAGTTAACATTTGTACGAAATGCAAACCCAGAATAATGACACCTTTGGCCGATGGATTTAAATAGATTTGGATTTTTATTGGTGTTTATTGTTGTTTGAATCAATTAATATACTAGGTTGTTTAGCTACATGTGGTATACTTCATGATCAATGTATCAAAAAGTGTGTTTGGAATCAGAAGAAGAGGCTTGTTAACCAAAAATGATGGGAGCAACTCTTTAACTTTGAATTCAACAAATAATATCAATAAGAAAAGCAATTCAAAATCAAGGACTGAATTGTATGTTAAATTGAATGAATTCATATAATTGATGGTCCACAGGCATTTTTTTCAAAATGAATATAGTTATTAAGAAAGAAACACATGTTAATTTCAAGGTTATTGCATGACAAATAGTCCTGGTAACAAAAAGAGGAGCCTAATTAACTTGAGGTGATTAGAAATTCTCATTATTTAGTAAATAAACCTGTAAACATTTTTACGAAATGCAAACCCAGATGAATGGCACCTTTTGCCAATGGATTTAAATCGATTTGGATTTTTATTCGTGTTTATACTTGTTTGAATCAATTAATATACTAGGTTGTTTAGCCACATGTGTTATATTTCATGATCAATTGATCAAAAAGTGTGTTTGGAATCAGAAGAAGAGGCTTGTTAACCAAAAAAGATGGGAGCAACTCTCCAATTTTGAATTCAACAAATAATATCAATAAGAAAAGCAATTCAAAATCAAGGACTGAATTGTTTGTTAAATTGAATGAATTCATGTAATTGATGGTCGACGGGCATTTTTTTCAAAATGAATATAGTTATTAAGAAAGAAACAAAAGTTAGTTTCAAAGTTATTGCATGAAAATAGTTCTGGTAACAACAAGAGGGGCCTGAATAACATGAGGTGATTAGAAATTCTCATTATTTAGGAATTAAACCAGTTAACATTTGTACGAAATGCAAAACCAAAATAATGGCACCTTTGGCCGATGGATTTAAATAGGTTTGGATTTTTATTGGTGTTTATACTTGTTGGAATCAATTAATATATACTAGGTTATATAGCCACATGTGTTATACTTCATGATCAATGTATCAAAAAGTGTGTTTCGAATCAAAAGAAGAGGCGTGTTAACCAAAAATGATGGGAGCAACTCTTTAACTTTGAATTCAACAAATAATATCAATAAGAAATGCAATTCAAAATCAAGGACTGAATTGTATGTTAAATTGAATGAATTCATATAATTGATGGTCCACAGGCATTTTTTTCAAAATGAATATAGTTATTAAGAAAGAAACACATGTTAATTTCAAGGTTATTGCATGACAAATAGTCCTGGTAACAACAAGAGGAGCCTAATTAACATGAGGTGATTAGAAATTCTCATTATTTAGGAAATAAACCTGTAAACATTTGTACGAAATGCAAACCCAGATGAATGGCACCTTTTGCCAATGGATTTAAATCGATTTGGATTTTTATTCGTCTTTATACTTGTTTGAATCAATTAATATACTAGGTTGTTTAGCCACATGTGTTATACTTCATGATCAATTGATCAAAAAGTGTGTTTGGAATCAGAAGAAGAGGCTTGTTAACCAAAAATGATGGGAGCAACTCTCCAATTTTGAATTCAACAAATAATATCAATAAGAAAAGCAATTCAAAATCAAGGACTGAATTGTTTGTTAAATTGAATGAATTCATGTAATTGATGGTCGACGGGCATGTTTTTCAAAATGAATATAGTTATTAAGAAAAAAACAAATGTTAATTTCAAGGTTATTGCATGAAAATAGTTCTGGTAACAACAAGAGGGGCCTGATTAACATGAGGTGATTAGAAATTCTCATTATTTAGGAATTAACCTAGTAAAAATTTGTACAAAATGGAAACCCAAATGAATGGCACCTTTTGCCAATGGATTTAAATGGATTTGGATTTTTATTAGTATTTATACTTGTTTGAATCAGTTTATTTACTAGGTTGTTTAGCCACATGTGTTATATTACATGATCAATCGATCAAAAAGTGTGTTTGGAATCTGAAGAAGAGGCTTGTCAACCAAAAATGATGGGAGCAACTCTCCAATTTTGACTTCAACAAATAATATCAATAAGAAAAGCAATTCAAAATCAAGGACTGAATTGTTTGTTAAATTGAATGAATTCATGTAATTGATGGTCGACGGGCATTTTTTTCAAAATGAATATAGTTATTAAGAAAGAAACAAAAGTTAATTTCAAAGTTATTGCATGAAAATAGTTCTGGTAACAACAAGAGGGGCCTAAATAACATGAGGTGATTAGAAATTCTCATTATTTAGGAATTAAACCAGTTAACATTTGTACGAAATGCAAAACCAAAATAATGGCACCTTTGACCGATGGATTTAAATAGGTTTGGATTTTTATTGGTGTTTATACTTGTTGGAATCAATTAATATACTAGGTTGTTTAGTCACATGTGTTATACTTCATGATCAATGTATCAAAAAGTGTGTTTGGAATCAAAAGAAGTGGCTTGTTAACCAAAAATGATGGGAGCAACTCTTTAACTTTGAATTCAACAAATAATATCAATAAGAAATGCAATTCAAAATCAAGGACTGAATTGTATATTAAATTGAATGAATTCATATAATTGATGGTCCACAGGCATTTTTTTCAAAATGAATTTTGTTATTAAGAAAGAAACACATGTTAATTTCAAGGTTATTACATGACAAATTGTCCTCGTAACAACAAGAGGAGCCTAATTAACATGAGGTGATTAGAAATTCTCATTATTTAGGAAATAAACCTGTAAACATTCTTACGAAAGGCAAACCCAGATGAATGGCACCTTTTGGCAATGGATTTAAATCGATTTGGATTTTTATTCGTGTTTATACTTGTTTGAATCAATTAATATACTAGGTTGTTTAGCCACATGTGTTAGATTTCATGATCAATGGATCAAAAAGTGTGTTTGTAATCAGAAGAAGAGGCTTGTTAACCAAAAATGATGGGAGCAACTCTCCAATTTTGAATTCAACAAATAATATTAATAAGAAAAGCAATTCAAAATCAAGGACTGAATTGTTTGTTAAATTGAATGAATTCATGTAATTGATGGTCGACGGGCATTTTTTTCAAAATGAATATAGTTATTAAGAAAAAAACAAATGTTAATTTCAAGGTTATTGCATGAAAATAGTTCTGGTAACAACAAGAGGGGCCTGATTAACATGAGGTGATTAGAAATTCTCATTATTTAGGAATTAAACCAGTTAACATTTGTACAAAATGCAAACCCAGAATAATGGCATCTTTGGCCGATGGATTTAAATAGATTTGGATTTTTATTGGTGTTTATACTTGTTGGAATCAATTAATATACTAGGTTGTTTAGCCACATGTGTTATACTTCATGATCAATGTATCAAAAAGTGTGTTTGGAATCAAAAGAAGTGGCTTGTTAACCAAAAATGATGGGAGCAACTCTTTAACTTTGAATTCAACAAATAATATCAATAAGAAATGCAATTCAAAATCAAGGACTGAATTGTATGTTAAATTGAATGAATTCATGTAATTGATGGTCCATGGGCATTTTTGTCAAAATGAATATAGTTATTAAGAAAGAAACAGATGTTAATTTCAAGGTTATTGCATGAAAGATAGTCCTGGTAATAATAAGAGGAGCCTAATTAACATGAGGAGATTAGAAATTCTTATTATTTAGGAATTAAACCAGTTAACATTTGTACGAAATGCAAACCCAGATGAATGGCACCTTTTGCCAATGGATTTAAATCGATTTTGATTTTTATTCGTGTTTATACTTGTTTCAATCAATTAATATACTAGGTTGTTTAGCCACATGTGTTATATTTCATGATCAATGGATCAAAAAGTGTGTTTGGAATCAGACGAAGTGGCTTGTTAACATAAAATGATGGGAGCAACTCTCCAATTTTGAATTCAACAAATAATATCAATTAGAAAAGCAATTCAAAATCAAGGACTGAATTGTTTGTTAAATTGAATGAATTCATGTAATTGATGGTCGACGGGCATTTTTTTGCAAAATGAATATAGTTATTAACAAAGAAACAAAAGTTAATTTCAAAGTTATTGCATGAAAATAGTCCTGGTCACAACAAGAGGAGCCTGATTAACATGAGGTGATTAGAAATTCTCATTATTTAGGAATTAAACCAGTTAACATTTGTACGAAAAGCAAACCCAGAATAATGGCACCTTTTGCCGATGGATTTAAATAGATTTGGATTTTTATTGGTGTTTATACTTGTTTCAATTAATTAATATACTAGGTTGTTTAGCCACAGGTGTTATACTTAATGATCAATGTATCAAAAAGTGTGTTTGGAATGAAAAGAAGAGGCTTGTTAACCAAAAATGATGGGAGCAACTCTTTAACTTTGAATTCAACATATAATATCAATAAGAAATGCAACTCAAAATCAAGGACTGAATTGTATGTTCAATTGAATGAATTCATATAATTGATGGTCCACAGGCATTTTTTTCAAAATGAATATAGTTATTAAGAAAGAAACACAAGTTAATTTCAAGGTTATTGCATGAAAAATAGTCCTGGTAACAACAAGAGGAGCCTAATTAACATGAGGAGATTAGAAATTCTTATTATTTAGGAATTAAACCAGTTAACATTTGTACGAAATGCAAACCCAGATGAATGGCACCTTTTGCCAATGGATTTAAATCGATTTTGATTTTTATTCGTGTTTATACTTGTTTCAATCAATTAATATACTAGGTTGTTTAGCCACATGTGTTATATTTCATGATCAATGGATCAAAAAGTGTGTTTGGAATCAGAAGAAGAGGCTTGTTAACCAAAAATGATGGGAGCAACTCTCCAATTTTGAATTCAACAAATAATATCAATAAGAAAAGCAATTCAAAATCAAGGACTGAATTGTTTGTTAAATTGAATGAATTCATGTAATTGATGGTCGACGGGCATTTTTTTCAAAATGAATATAGTTATTAAGAAAGAAACAAAAGTTAATTTCAAAATTATTGCATGAAAATAGTTCTGGTAACAACAAGAGGGGTCTGATTAACATGAGGTGATTAGAAATTCTCATTATTTAGGAATTAAACCAGTTAACATTTGTACGAAATGCAAACCCAGGATAATGACACTTTTGGCCGATGGATTTAAATAGATTTGGATTTTTATTGGTGTTTATAGTTGTTTGAATCAATTAATACACTAGGTTGTTTAGCTACATGTGGTATACTTCATGATCAATGTATCAAAAAGTGTGTTTGGAATCAAAAGAAGAGGCTTGTTAACCAAAAATGATGGGAGCAACTCTTTAATTTTGAATTCAACAAATAATATCAATAAGAAATGCAATTCAAAATAAAGGACTGAATCGTATGTTAAATTGATTGAATTCATGTAATTGATGGTCCATGGGCATTTTTTTCAAAATGAATATAGTTATTAAGAAAGAAACAGATGTTAATTTCAAGGTTATTGCATGAAAAATAGTCCTGGTAACAACAAAAGCAGCCTAATTAACATGACGAGATTAGAAATTCTCATTATTTAGGAATTAAACCAGTAACAATTTGTACAAAATGCAAACCCAGATGAATGGCACCTTTTGCCAATGGATTTAAATGGATTAGGATTTTTATTAGTGTTTATACTTGTTTGAATCAATTAATATACTAGGTTGTTTAGCCACAGGTGTTATACTTCATGATCAATGTATCAAAAAGTGTGTTTGGAATCAAAAGAAAGAGGCTTGTTAAACCAAAAATGATGGGAGCAACTCTTTAACTTTGAATTCAACAAATAATATCAATAAGAAATGCAATTTCAAAATCAAGGACTGAATTGTATATTAAATTGAATGAATTCATGTAGTTGATGGTCCACGGGCATTTTTTTCAAAATGAATATAGTTATTAAGAAAGAAACAAATGTTAATTTAAAGGTTATTGCATGAAAAATAGTCCTGGTAACAACAAGAGGAGCCTAATTAACATGAGGTGATTAGAAATTCTCATTATTTAGGAATTAAACTAGTAAAAATTTGTACAAAATGCAAACCCAAATGAATGGCACCTTTTGCCAATGGATTTAAATGGATTTCGATTTTTATTTGTATTTATACTTGTTTGAATCAATTTATTTACTAGGTTTGTTTAGCCACATGTGTGTTATATTTCATGATCAATGGATCAAAAAGTGTGTTTGGAATCTGAGGAAGAGGCTTGTTAACCAAAAATGATGGGAGCAACTCTCCAATTTTGATTTCAACAAATAATATCAATAAGAAAAGCAATTCAAAATCAAGGACTGAATTGTTTGTTAAATTGAATGAATTCATGTAATTGATGGTCGACGAGCATTTTTTTCAAAATGAATATAGTTATTAAGAAAGAAACAAAAGTTAATTTCAAAGTTATTTCATGAAAAATAGTCCTGGTAACAACAAGTGGAGGCTGATTAACATGACGTGATTAGAAATTCTCATTATTTAGGAATTAAACCAGTTAACATTTGTACGAAATGCAAACCCAAAATAATGGCACCTTTGGCCGATGGATTTAAATAGATTTGGATTGTTATTGGTGTTTATACTTGTTTTAATCAATTAATATACTACGTTGTTTAGCCACAGGTGTTATACTTCATGATCAATGTATCAAAAAGTGCGTTTGGAATCAAAAGAAGAGGCTTGTTAACCAAAAATGATGGGAGCAACTCTTTAACTTTGAATTCAACAAATAATATCAATAAGAAATGCAATTCAAAATCAAGGACTGAATTGTATGTTAAATTGAATGAATTCATATAATTGATGGTCCACAGGCATTTTTTTCAAAATGAATATAGTTATTAAGAAAGAAACACATGTTAATTTCAAGGTTATTGCATGACAAATAGTCCTGGTAACAACAAGAGGAGCCTAATTCACATGAGGTGATTAGAAATTCTCATTATTTAGGAATTAAAACCAGTTTAACATTTGTACGAAATGCAAACCCAGAATAATGACATCTTTTGGCCGATGGATTTAAATAGATTTGGATTTTTATTGGTTTTATAGTTGTTTGAGAATCAATTAATATACTAGGTTGTTTAGCTACATGTGGTATACTTCATGATCAATGTATCAAAAAGTGTGTTTGGAATCAGAAGAAGAGGCTTGTTAACCAAAAAATGATGGGAGCAACTCTTTAACTTTGAATTCTACAAATAATATCAATAAGAAAAAGCAATTCAAAATCAAGGACTGAATTGTATGCTAAATTGAATGAATTCATATAATTGATGGTCCAAAGGCATTTTTTTTCAAAATGAATATAGTTTATTAAGAAAGAAACACATGTTCATTATTTAGTAAATAAACCTGTA
>JBAPLH010000663.1:0-16090 GCA_037897445.1 Ceriops zippeliana
ATTTAAATGCATCCGCACAAAGGTTGTCATTCATCGTGGTTCTGGCATTTCGTGTTACTAAATGTCTTACTCGTTTAATTCCTAAATAATGAGAATTTCTATATGTCCTACATGTTTAATTAGGCTCTTCTCGTTGTTCCGAGGATTATTTTTCATTGCAATAAACTTGAATGAAATTAACTTTTGATTCTTTCGATTAATAATTATAATCATTCTGAAAAAATCTCCCTGGACCTCGTCTATAAATGAATTCATTCAATTTAACAAACAATGGAGTCCTTCATTTTGAATTGCATTTCTTATGGATATTAGTTGTTTGTTCCTAAATTCAGAAAATAGAGAGTTCCTAGTATCATTTTTGACTAGCAAGCCTCCTCTTTTGATTCCAAAACACACATTTTTGATACAATTATCATGAAATATAAGTCATATGGCTAAAACAACCTTGTACATTAATTGAATCAAACAAGTATATACACCAATAAAACTCCAAATCTGTTTTAAATCCATCATCCAAAGGTGCCATTAATCATGGCTTTGCATTTCGCACAAATGTTAACTATTTTATTTCTTAAATAATGAAACATTCTAATCACCTAAAGTGAATTAGGCTTCTCTTGTTTTTACCATGTCTATTTTTCAAGCAATAACCTTGAAATTAACTTTTGAGTCTTTCTTAATAACTATAATCATTCTGAAAAAATGCTCTCCTGGACCATCATATATAAAGATGAATTCATTCAATTTAACAAACAATGGAGTCCTTGATTTTGCATTTTGTACAAATGTTTAACTCGTGTTAATTCCTAAATAATGAGAAATTTCTAATCACCTAATGTTAATTAGGCTCCTCTTGTTGTTCTGAGGATTATTTTTCATTCAATAACCTTGAAATTAACTTTTGATTCTTTCTTAATAACTATAATTCATTACGAACAAAATGCCCTAGACCATCTATAACATGAATTCATTCAATTTTAACAAACAATGGAGTCCTTGATTTTGAATTGCATTTCTTATCGATATTAATTGTTGAATTCAAAAATAGATAGTTCCTCCCATCATTTTTGGCTAGCAAGCCTCCTATTTTTGATTCCAAAGACACTTTTTGATCCATTTCACATGAAATATAACACATGTGGCTAAACAACCTAGTATATTAATTGAATCAAACAAAGTATATACACCATTAAAACCTCCAAATATATTTAAATGCATCTGCCAAAGTGTCATTCATTGTGGTTTGCATTTCGTACAAATGTTAACTGGTTTTAATTCCTAAATAATGAGAATTTCTAATCACCTAATGTTAATTAGGCTCCTCTTGTTGTTCCCAGGACTATTTTTCATTGCAATGACCTGGAAATTAACTTTTGTTTCTTTCTTGTTAACTCTAATCATTATGAAAAAAATGCTCCTGGACCATTTATAAGATGAATTCATGCAATTTAACAAACAATGGAGTCCTTGATTTTTTTGAATTGCATTTCATATCGATATTAATTGTAGAATTCAAAAATACAGTGTGTTCCTCGCATCATTTTTGGCTACCAAGCCTCGTAATTTTGATTCCAAAACACACTTTTTTGATGCATTTCACGGGGCAATATAACACATGTGGCTAAACAACCTAGTATATTAATTGAATCAAACAAGTATATACACCATTAAAACTCCAACTCTATTTTAAATCCATCAGCCAAAGGTGTCATTCATCATGATTTGCATTTCGTACAAATGTTAACTGCTTTAATTCCTAAATAATGAGAATTTCTAAATTACCTAATGTTAATTGGGCTCCCCTTGTTCTTCCAGGACTATTTTTCATGCAATAACCTTGAAATTAACTTTTGTTTCTTTCTTATTAACTATAATCATTCTGAAAAGATGCTCCTGGACCATTTATAACATGAATTCATTCAATTTAACAAATAATGGAGTCCTTGATTTTGAAATGCATTTCTTATCAACATTAATTGTAGAATTCAAAAATAGAATTCCTCCCATCATTTTTGGCTAGCAAGACTCCTATTTTGATTCCAAACACACTTTTTGATGCATTTAACATGAAATATAACACATGCGGCTAAACAACCTAGTATATTAATTGAATCAAACAAGCATATACACCATTAAAACTCCAAATCGAATTAAATCTATCATCCAATGGTGTCATTCATCATGGTTTGCATTTTGTACAAATGTTAACTCGTTTAATTCCTAAATAATGAGAATTTCTAATCACCTAATGTTAATTGGGCTCCTCCTGTTGTTCTAGGACTATTTTTCATGCAATAACCTTGAAATTTACTTTTGTTTCTTTCTTATTAACTATAATCATTATGAAAAAAATGCTGCTGGACCATCTATAAGATAAATTCATTCAATTTAACAAACAATGGACTCCTTGATTTTGAATTGCATTTCTTATCGATATTAATTGTAGAATTCAAAAATAGAGAGTTCCTCCCATCATTTTTGGCTACCAAGCCTCGTATTTTGATTCCAAACACACTTTTTGATGCATTTAACATGAAATATAACACATGTGGCTAAACAACCTAGTATATTAATTGAATCAAACAAGTATATACACCATTAAAATTCCAAATCTATTTAAATGCATCCGCCAAAGGTGTCATTCATCGTGGTTTGCATTTCGTACAAATGTTTACTCGTTTAATTCCTAATTAATGAGAATTTCTAATGTCCTAATGTTAATTAGGCTCTTCTCGTTGTTCCGAGGATTATTTTTCTTGCAATAAACTTGAAATTAACTTTTGAGTCTTTCTTAATAATTATAATCATTCTGAAAAAATGCTCCTGGACCGTCTATAAGATGAATTCATTCAATTTAACAAACAATGGAGTCCTTCATTTTGAATTGCATTTCTTATGGATATTAGTTGTTGAATTCAGAAATAGAGAGTTCCTAGTATCATTTTTGACTAGCAAGCCTCCTCTTTTGATTCCAAACACACATTTTGATACAATTATCATGAAATATAAGTCATATGGCTAAACAACCTTGTACATTAATTGAATCAAACAAGTATATACACCAATAAAACTCCAAATCTGTTTAAATCCATCATCCAAAGGTGCCATTAATCATGGCTTGCATTTCGCACAAATGTTAACTATTTTAATTCTTAAATAATGAAACATTCTAATCACCTAAAGTGAATTAGGCTTCTCTTGTTTTTACCATGTCTATTTTTCAAGCAATAACCTTGAAATTAACTTTTGAGTCTTTCTTAATAACTATAATCATTCTGAAAAAATGCTCCTGGACCATCTATAAGATGAATTCATTCAATTTAACAAACAATGGAGTCCTTGATTTTGCATTTTGTACAAATGTTAACTCGTTTAATTCCTAAATAATGAGAATTTCTAATCACCTAATGTTAATTAGGCTCCTCTTGTTGTTCTGAGGATTATTTTTCATTCAATAACCTTGAAATTAACTTTTGATTCTTTCTTAATAACTATATTCATTACGAACAAAATGCCCTAGACCATCTATAACATGAATTCATTCAATTTAACAAACAATGGAGTCCTTGATTTTGAATTGCATTTCTTATCGATATTAATTGTTGAATTCAAAAATAGATAGTTCCTCCCATCATTTTTGGCTAGCAAGCCTCCTATTTTGATTCCAAAGACACTTTTTGATCCATTTCACATGAAATATAACACATGTGGCTAAACAACCTAGTATATTAATTGAATCAAACAAGTATATACACCATTAAAACTCCAAATATATTTAAATGCATCTGCCAAAGTGTCATTCATTGTGGTTTGCATTTCGTACAAATGTTAACTGGTTTAATTCCTAAATAATGAGAATTTCTAATCACCTAATGTTAATTAGGCTCCTCTTGTTGTTCCCAGGACTATTTTTCATGCAATGACCTGGAAATTAACTTTTGTTTCTTTCTTGTTAACTCTAATCATTATGAAAAAAATGCTCCTGGACCATTTATAAGATGAATTCATGCAATTTAACAAACAATGGAGTCCTTGATTTTGAATTGCATTTCATATCGATATTAATTGTAGAATTCAAAAATACAGTGTTCCTCGCATCATTTTTGGCTACCAAGCCTCGTATTTTGATTCCAAACACACTTTTTGATGCATTTCACGGGCAATATAACACATGTGGCTAAACAACCTAGTATATTAATTGAATCAAACAAGTATATACACCATTAAAACTCCAACTCTATTTAAATCCATCAGCCAAAGGTGTCATTCATCATGATTTGCATTTCGTACAAATGTTAACTGCTTTAATTCCTAAATAATGAGAATTTCTAATTACCTAATGTTAATTGGGCTCCCCTTGTTCTTCCAGGACTATTTTTCATGCAATAACCTTGAAATTAACTTTTGTTTCTTTCTTATTAACTATAATCATTCTGAAAAGATGCTCCTGGACCATTTATAACATGAATTCATTCAATTTAACAAATAATGGAGTCCTTGATTTTGAAATGCATTTCTTATCAACATTAATTGTAGAATTCAAAAATAGAATTCCTCCCATCATTTTTGGCTAGCAAGACTCCTATTTTGATTCCAAACACACTTTTTGATGCATTTAACATGAAATATAACACATGCGGCTAAACAACCTAGTATATTAATTGAATCAAACAAGCATATACACCATTAAAACTCCAAATCGAATTAAATCTATCATCCAATGGTGTCATTCATCATGGTTTGCATTTTGTACAAATGTTAACTCGTTTAATTCCTAAATAATGAGAATTTCTAATCACCTAATGTTAATTGGGCTCCTCCTGTTGTTCTAGGACTATTTTTCATGCAATAACCTTGAAATTTACTTTTGTTTCTTTCTTATTAACTATAATCATTATGAAAAAAATGCTGCTGGACCATCTATAAGATAAATTCATTCAATTTAACAAACAATGGACTCCTTGATTTTGAATTGCATTTCTTATCGATATTAATTGTAGAATTCAAAAATAGAGAGTTCCTCCCATCATTTTTGGCTACCAAGCCTCGTATTTTGATTCCAAACACACTTTTTGATGCATTTAACATGAAATATAACACATGTGGCTAAACAACCTAGTATATTAATTGAATCAAACAAGTATATACACCATTAAAATTCTAAATCTATTTAAATGCATCCGCCAAAGGTGTCATTCATCGTGGTTTGCATTTCGTACAAATGTTTACTCGTTTAATTCCTAATTAATGAGAATTTCTAATGTCCTAATGTTAATTAGGCTCTTCTCGTTGTTCCGAGGATTATTTTTCTTGCAATAAACTTGAAATTAACTTTTGAGTCTTTCTTAATAATTATAATCATTCTGAAAAAAATGCTCCTGGACCGTCTATAAGATGAATTCATTCAATTTAACAAAACAATGGAGTCCTTCATTTTGAATTGCATTTCTTATGGATATTAGTTGTTGAATTCAGAAATAGAGAGTTCCTAGTATCATTTTTGACTAGCAAGCCTCCTCTTTTGATTCCAAACACACATTTTGATACAATTATCATGAAATATAAGTCATATGGCCAAACAACCTTGTACATTAATTGAATCAAACAAGTATATACACCAATAAAACTCCAAAATCTGTTTTAAATCCATCATCCAAAGGTGCCATTAATCATGGCTTGCATTTCGAACAAATGTTAACTATTTTAATTCTTAAATAATGAAACATTCTAATCACCTAATGTGAATTAGGCTTCTCTTGTTTTTACCATGTCTATTTTTCAAGCAATAACCTTGAAATTAACTTTTGAGACTTTCTTAATAACTATAATCATTCTGAAAAAATGCTCCTGGACCATCTATAAGATGAATTCATTCAATTTAACAAACAATGGAGTCCTTGATTTTTCATTTTGTACAAATGTTAACTCGTTTAATTCCTAAATAATGAGAATTTCTAATCACCTAATATTAATTAGGCTCCTCTTGTTGTTCTGAGGATTATTTTTCATTCAATAACCTTGAAATTAACTTTTGATTCTTTCTTAATAACTATATTCATTACGAAAAAATGCCCTGGACCATCTATAACATGAATTCATTCAATTTAACAAACAATGGAGTCATTGATTTTGAATTGCATTTCTTATCGATATTAATTGTAGAATTCAAAAATAGATAGTTCCTCCCATCATTTTTGGCTAGCAAGCCTCCTATTTTGATTCCAAAGACACTTTTTGATGCATTTGACATGAAATATAACACATGTGGCTAAACAACCTAGTATATTAATTGAATCAAACAAGTATATACACCATTAAAACTCCAAATATATTTAAATGCATCCGCCAAAGTGTCATTCATCGTGGTTTGCATTTCGTACAAATGTTAACTGGTTTAATTCCTAAATAATGAGAATTTCTAATCACCTAATGTTAATTAGGCTCCTCTTGTTGTTCCCAGGACTATTTTTCATGCAATGACCTGGAAACTAACTTTTGTTTCTTTCTTGTTAACTCTAATCATTATGAAAAAAATGCTCCTGGACTATTTATAAGATGAATTCATGCAATTTAACAAACAATGGAGTCCTTGATTTTGAATTGCATTTCATATCGATATTAATTGTAGAATTCAAAAATACAGTGTTCCTCCCATCATTTTTGGCTACCAAGCCTCGTATTTTGATTCCAAACACACTTTTTGATGCATTTCACGGGCAATAGAACACATGTGGCTAAACAACCTAGTATATTAATTGAATCAAACAAGTATATACACCATTAAAACACCAAATCTATTTAAATCCATCAGCCAAAGGTGTCATTCATCATGGTTTGCATTTCGTACAAATGTTAACTGGTTTAATTCCTAAATAATGAGAATTTCTAATCACCTAATGTTAATTGGGCTCCTCTTGTTGTTCCAGGACTATTTTTCATACAAGAACCTTGAAATTAACTTTTGTTTCTTTCTTATTAACTTTAATCATTATGAAAAAAATGCTCCTATACCATCTATAAGATGAATTCATTCAATTTAACTAATAATTTAACTAACAATGGAGTCCTTGATTTTGAATTGCATTTCTTATCGATATTAATTGTAGAATTCAAAAATAGAGAGTTCCTCCCATCATTTTTGGCTAGCAAGCCTCCTATTTTGATTCCAAACACACTTTTTGATGCATTTAACATGAAATATATCACATGTGGCTAAACAACCTTGTATATTAATTGAATCAAACAAGTATATCACCATTAAAACTCCCAATCTATTTAAATGCATCCGCCAAAGGTGTCATTCATCGTGGTTTGCATTTCGTACAAATGTTAATTGGCTTAATTCCTAAATAATGAGAATTTCTAATTACCTAATGTTAATTGGGCTTCTCTTGTTCTTCCAGGACTATTTTTCATGCAATAACCTTGAAATTAACTTTTGTTTCTTTCTTATTAACTATAATCATTCTGAAAAGATGCTCCTGGACCATTTATAACATGAATTCATTCAATTTAATAAATAATGGAGTCCTTGATTTTGAAATGCATTTCTTATCAACATTAATTGTAGAATTCAAAATTAGAATTCCTCCCATCATTTTTGGCTAGCAAGACTCCTATTTGATTCCAAACACACTTTTTGATGCATTTAACATGAAATATAACACATGCGGCTAAACAACCTAGTATATTAATTGAATCAAACAAGTATATACACCATTAAAACTCCAAATTGAATTAAATCTATCATCCAATGGTGTCATTCATCATGGTTTGCATTTTGTACAAATGTTAACTCGTTTAATTCCTAAATAATGAGAATTTCTAATCACCTAATGTTAATTAGGCTCTTCTTGTTGTTTCGAGGATTATTTTTCATTCAATAACCTTGAAATTAACTTTTGATTCTTTTTTAATAACTATATTTATTATGAAAAAAATGCCCTGGACCATTTATATCATGAATTCAGTCAATTTAACAAACAATGGAGTCCTTGATTTTGAATTGCATTTCATATCGATATTAATTGTAGAATTCAAAAATACAGTGTTCCTCCCATCATTTTTGGCTACCAAGCCTCGTTTTTTGATTCCAAACACACTTTTTGATGCATTTCACATGAAATATAACACATGTGGCTAAACAACCTAGTATATTAATTGAATCAAACAAGTATATACACCATTTAAAACTCCAAATCTATTTAAATCCATCAGCCAAAAGGTGTAAATCATCATGGTTTGCATTTCGTACAAAATGTTAACTCCTTTAACTCCTAAATAATGAGAATTTCTAATCACCTAATGTTAATTGGGCTCCTCTTGTTGTTGCAGGACTATTTTTCATGCAAGAACCTTGAAATTAACTTTTGTTTCTTTCTTATTAACTATAATCATTATGAAAAAAAAATGCTCCTATACCATCTATAAGATGAATTCATTCAATTTAACTAAAAATGGAGTCCTTAATTTTGAATTGCATTTCTTATCGATATTAATTGTACAATTCAAAAATAGAGAGTTCCTCCCATCATTTTTGCCTAGCACGCCTCCTATTTTGATTCCAAACACACTTTTTGATGCATTTAACATGAAATATAACACAATGTGGCTAAACAACCTAGTATATTAATTGCATCAAACAAGTATATCCACCATTAAAACTCCAAATCTCTTTTAAATGCATCCGCCAAAGGTGTCATTCATCGTGGTTTGCATTTCGTACAAATGTTAACTGGTTTAATTCCTAAATAATGAGAATTTCTAATCACCTAATGTTAATTAGGCTCCTGTTGTTGTTCCTAGGACTATTTTTCATGCAATAAGCTTGAAATTAACTTTTGTTTCTTTCTTATTAACTATAATCATTCTGAAAAGATGCTCTTGGACCATTTATAACATGAATTCATTGAATTTAACAAATAATGGAGTCCTTGATTTTGAATTGCATTTCCTATCAACATTAATTGTAGAATTCAAAAATAGAATTCCTCCCATCATTTTTGGCTAGCAAGCCTCCTATTTTGATTCCAAACACACTTTTTGATGCATTTCACGGGCAATATAACACATGTGGCTAAACAACCTAGTATATTAATTGAATCAAACAAGTATATACACCATTAAAACTCCAACTCTATTTAAATCCATCAGCCAAAGGTGTCATTCATCATGATTTGCATTTCGTACAAATGTTAACTGCTTTAATTCCTAAATAATGAGAATTTCTAATTACCTAATGTTAATTGGGCTCCCCTTGTTCTTCCAGGACTATTTTTCATGCAATAACCTTGAAATTAACTTTTGTTTCTTTCTTATTAACTATAATCATTCTGAAAAGATGCTCCTGGACCATTTATAACATGAATTCATTCAATTTAACAAATAATGGAGTCCTTGATTTTGAAATGCATTTCTTATCAACATTAATTGTAGAATTCAAAAATAGAATTCCTCCCATCATTTTTGGCTAGCAAGACTCCTATTTTGATTCGAAACACACTTTTTGATGCATTTAACATGAAATATAACACATGCGGCTAAACAACCTAGTATATTAATTGAATCAAACAAGTATATACACCATTAAAACTCCAAATCGAATTAAATCTATCATCCAATGGTGTCATTCATCATGGTTTGCATTTTGTACAAATGTTAACTCGTTTAATTCCTAAATAATGAGAATTTCTAATCACCTAATGTTAATTGGGCTCCTCCTGTTGTTCTAGGACTATTTTTCATGCAATAACCTTGAAATTTACTTTTGTTTCTTTCTTATTAACTATAATCATTATGAAAAAAATGCTGCTGGACCATCTATAAGATAAATTCATTCAATTTAACAAACAATGGACTCCTTGATTTTGAATTGCATTTCTTATCGATATTAATTGTAGAATTCAAAAATAGAGAGTTCCTCCCATCATTTTTGGCTACCAAGCCTCGTATTTTGATTCCAAACACATTTTTTGATGCATTTAACATGAAAAATATAACACATGTGGCTAAACAACCTAGTATATTAATTGAATCAAACAAGTATATACACCATTAAAATTCCAAATCTATTTAAATGCATCCGCCAAAGGTGTCATTCATCGTGGTTTGCATTTCGTACAAATGTTTACTCGTTTAATTCCTAATTAATGAGAATTTCTAATGTCCTAATGTTAATTAGGCTCTTCTCGTTGTTCCGAGGATTATTTTTTTCTTGCAATAAACTTGAAATTAACTTTTGAGTCTTTCTTAATAATTATAATCATTCTGAAAAAATGCTCCTGGACCGTCTATAAGATGAATTCATTCAATTTAACAAACAATGGAGTCCTTCATTTTGAATTGCATTTCTTATGGATATTAGTTGTTGAATTCAGAAATAGAGAGTTCCTAGTATCATTTTTGACTAGCAAGCCTCCTCTTTTGATTCCAAACACACATTTTGATACAATTATCATGAAATATAAGTCATATGGCTAAACAACCTTGTACATTAATTGAATCAAACAAGTATATACACCAATAAAACTCCAAATCTGTTTAAATCCATCATCCAAAGGTGCCATTAATCATGGCTTGCATTTCGCACAAATGTTAACTATTTTAATTCTTAAATAATGAAACATTCTAATCACCTAAAGTGAATTAGGCTTCTCTTGTTTTTACCATGTCTATTTTTCAAGCAATAACCTTGAAATTAACTTTTGAGTCTTTCTTAATAACTATAATCATTCTGAAAAAAATGCTCCTGGACCATCTATAAGATGAATTCATTCAATTTAACAAACAATGGAGTCCTTGATTTTGCATTTTGTACAAATGTTAACATCGTTTAATTCCTAAAATAATGAGAATTTCTAATCACCTAATGTTAATTAGGCTCCTCTTGTTGTTCTGAGGATTATTTTTCATTCAATAACCTTGAAATTAACTTTTGATTCTTTCTTAATAACTATATTCATTACGAACAAAATGCCCTAGACCATCTATAACATGAATTCATTCATTTTAACAAACAATGGGAGTCCTTGATTTTGAATTGCATTTCTTATCGATATTAATTGTTGAATTTCAAAAATAGATAGTTCCTCCCATCATTTTTGGCTAGCAAAGCCTCCTATTTTTGATTCCAAAGACACTTTTTGATCCATTTCACATGAAATATAACACATGTGGCTAAACAACCTAGTATATTAATTGAATCAAACAAGTATATACACCATTAAAACTCCAAATATATTTAAATGCATCTGCCAAAGTGTCATTCATCGTGGTTTGCATTTCGTACAAATGTTAACTGGTTTAATTCCTAAATAATGAGAATTTCTAATCACCTAATGTTAATTAGGCTCCTCTTGTTGTTCCCAGGACTATTTTTCATGCAATGACCTGGAAATTAACTTTTGTTTCTTTCTTGTTAACTCTAATCATTATGAAAAAAAATGCTCCCTGACCATTTATAAGATGAATTCATGCAATTTAACAAACAATGGAGTCCTTGATTTTGAATTGCATTTCATATCGATATTAATTGTAGAATTCAAAAATACAGTGTTCCTCGCATCATTTTTGGCTACCAAGCCTCGTATTTTGATTCCAAACACACTTTTTGATGCATTTCACGGGCAATATAACACATGTGGCTAAACAACCTAGTATATTAATTGAATCAAACAAGTATATACACCATTAAAACTCCAACTCTATTTAAATCCATCAGCCAAAGGTGTCATTCATCATGATTTGCATTTCGTACAAATGTTAACTGCTTTAATTCCTAAATAATGAGAATTTCTAATTACCTAATGTTAATTGGGCTCCCCTTGTTCTTTCCAGGACTATTTTTCATGCAATAACCTTGAAATTAACTTTTGTTTCTTTCTTATTAACTATAATCATTCTGAAAAGATGCTCCTGGACCATTTATAACATGAATTCATTCAATTTAACAAATAATGGAGTCCTTGATTTTGAAATGCATTTCTTATCAACATTAATTGTAGAATTCAAAAATAGAATTCCTCCCATCATTTTTGGCTAGCAAGACTCCTATTTTGATTCCAAACACACTTTTTGATGCATTTAACATGAAATATAACACATGCGGCTAAACAACCTAGTATATTAATTGAATCAAACAAGCATATACACCATTAAAACTCCAAATCGAATTAAATCTATCATCCAATGGTGTCATTCATCATGGTTTGCATTTTGTACAAATGTTAACTCGTTTAATTATTAAATAATGAGAATTTCTAATCACCTAATGTTAATTAGGCTCTTCTTGTTGTTTCGAGGATTATTTTTCATTCAATAACCTTGAAATTAACTTTTGATTCTTTCTTAATAACTATATTTATTATGAAAAAAATGCCCCGGACCATCTATATCATGAATTCAGTCAATTTAACAAACAATGGAGTCCTTGATTTTGAATTGCATTTCTTATCGATATTAATTGTAGAATTCAAAAATAGAGAGTTCCTCCCATCATTTTTGGCTAGCAAGCCTCCTATTTTGATTCCAACCACACTTTTTGATGCATTTAACATAAAATATAACACATGTGGCTGAACAACCTAGTATATTAATTGAATCAAACAAGTATATACACCATTAAAATTCCAAATCTATTTAAATGCATCTGCCAAAGGTGTCATTCATCGTGGTTTGCATTTCGTACAAATGTTAACTGTTTTAATTCGGAAATAATGAGAATTTCTAATCACCTAATGTTAATTAGGCTCCTCTTGTTGTTCCCAGGACTATTTTTCATGCAATAACCTTAAAATTAACTTTTGTTTCCTTCTTATTAACTATAATCATTCTGAAAAAAGATGCTGCTGGACCATCTATAAGATGAATTCATTCAAGTTAACAAACAATGGAGTCCTGGATTTTGAATTGCATTTCTTATCGATATTAATTGTAGAATTAAAAAATAGAGAGTTCCTCCCATCATTTTTGGCTAGCAAGCCTCCTATTTTGATTCGAAACACACTTTTTGATGCATTTAACATGAAATATAACACATGTGGCTAAACCACCTAGTATATTAATTGAATCAAACAAGTATATACACCATTAAAACTCCAAATCGATTTGAATCTATCAGCCAAAGGTGTCATTCATCATGGTTTGCATTTTGTACAAATGTTAACTCGTTTAATTCCTAAATAATGAGAATTTCTAATCACCTAATGTTAATTAGGCTCTTCTCGTTGTTCCGATGATTATTTTTCATTCAATAACCTTGAAATTATCTTTTGATTCTTTCTTAATAATTATATTCATTATGAAAAAACTGCCCTGGACCATATATAACATGAATTCATTCAATTTAACAAACAATGGAGTCCTTCATTTTGAATTGCATTTCTTATGGATATTAGTTGTTGAATTCAGAAATAGAGAGTTCCTAGTATCATTTTTGACTAGCAAGCCTCCTCTTTTGATTCCAAACACACATTTTGATACAATTATCATGAAATATAAGTCATATGGCCAAACAACCTTGTACATTAATTGAATCAAACAAGTATATACACCAATAAAACTCCAAATCTGTTTAAATCCATCATCCAAAGGTGCCATTAATCATGGCTTGCATTTCGAACAAATGTTAACTATTTTAATTCTTAAATAATGAAACATTCTAATCACCTAATGTGAATTAGGCTTCTCTTGTTTTTTACCATGTCTATTTTTCAAGCAATAACCTTGAAATTAACTTTTGAGACTTTCTTAATAACTATAATCATTCTGAAAAAAATGCTCCTGGGACCATCTATAAGATGAATTCATTCAATTTAACAAACAATGGAGTCCTTGATTTTTCATTTTGTACAAATGTTAACTCGTTTAATTCCTAAATAATGAGAATTTCTAATCACCACCTAATATTAATTAGGCTCCTCTTGTTGTTCTGAGGATTATTTTTCATTCAATAACCTTGAAATTAACTTTTGTTTTCTTTCTTTCTTAATAACTATATTCATTACGAAAAAAATGCCCTGGACCATCTATAACATGAATTCATTCAATTTAACAAACAAATGGAGTCATTGATTTTGAATTGCATTTCTTATCGATATTAATTGTAGAATTCAAAAATAGATAGTTCCTCCCATCATTTTTGGCTAGCAAGCCTCCTATTTTGATTCCAAAGACACTTTTTGATGCATTTTGACATGAATATATAACACATGTGGCTAAACAACCTAGTATATTAATTGAATCAAACAAGTATATACACCATTAAAACTCCAAATATATTTAAATGCATCCGCCAAAGTGTCATTCATCGTGGTTTGCATTTCGTACAAATGTTAACTGGTTTAATTCCTAAATAATGAGAATTTCTAATCACCTAATGTTAATTAGGCTCCTCTTGTTGTTCCCAGGACTATTTTTCATGCAATGACCTGGAAACTAACTTTTGTTTCTTTCTTGTTAACTCTAATCATTATGAAAAAAATGCTCCTGGACTATTTATAAGATGAATTCATGCAATTTAACAAACAATGGAGTCCTTGATTTTGAATTGCATTTCATATCGATATTAATTGTAGAATTCAAAAATACAGTGTTCCTCCCATCATTTTTGGCTACCAAGCCTCGTATTTTGATTCCAAACACACTTTTTGATGCATTTCACGGGCAATATAACACATGTGGCTAAACAACCTAGTATATTAATTGAATCAAACAAGTATATACACCATTAAAACACCAAATCTATTTAAATCCATTAGCCAAAGGTGTCATTCATCATGGTTTGCATTTCGTACAAATGTTAACTGGTTTAATTCCTAAAATAATGAGAATTTCTAATCACCTAATGTTAATTGGGCTCCTCTTGTTGTTCCAGGACTATTTTTCATACAAGAACCTTGAAATTAACTTTTGTTTCTTTCTTATTAACTTTAATCATTATGAAAAAAATGCTCCTATACCATCTATAAGATGAATTCATTCAATTTAACTAATAATTTAACTAACAATGGAGTCCTTGATTTTGAATTGCATTTCTTATCGATATTAATTGTAGAATTCAAAAATAGAGAGTTCCTCCCATCATTTTTGGCTAGCAAGCCTCCTATTTTGATTCCAAACACACTTTTTGATGCATTTAACATGAAATATATCACATGTGGCTAAACAACCTTGTATATTAATTGAATCAAACAAGTATATCACCATTAAAACTCCCAATCTATTTAAATGCATCCGCCAAAGGTGTTCATTCATCGTGGTTTGCATTTCGTACAAATGTTAATTGGCTTAATTCCTAAATAATGAGAATTTCTAATTACCTAATGTTAATTGGGCTTCTCTTGTTTCTTCCAGGGACTATTTTTCATGCAATAACCTTGAAATTTAAACTTTTGTTTCTTTCTTTATTAACTATAATCATTCTGAAAAGATGCTCCTGGACCATTTATAACATGAATTCATTCAATTTAATAAATAATGGAGTCCTTGATTTTGAATTGCATTTCTTATCAATATTAAATTGTAGAATTCAAAAATTAGAATTCCTCCCATCATTTTTTGGCTAGCAAGACTCCTATTTGATTCCAAACACACTTTTTTGATGCATTTAACATGAAATATAACACATGCGGCTAAACAACCTAGTATATTAATTGAATCAAACAAGTATATACACCATTAAAACTCCAAATTGAATTTAAATCTATCATCCAATGGTGTCATTCATTCATCATGGTTTGCATTTTGTACAAATGTTAACTCGTTTAATTCCTAAATAATGAGAATTTTTCTAATCACCTAATGTTAATTAGGCTCTTTCTTGTTGTTTCCGAGGATTATTTTTCATTCAATAACCTTGAAATTAACTTTTGATTCTTTTTTAATAACTATATTTATTATGAAAAAAATGCCCTGGACCATTTATATCATGTTAATTCAGTCAATTTAAACAAACAAATGGGAGTCCTTGATTTTGAATTGCATTTCATATCGTATATTAATTGTAGAATTCAAAAATACAGTGTTCCTCCCATCATTTTGGCTACCAAGCCTCGTTTTTTTGATTCCAAACACACTTTTTTTGATGCATTTC
>JBAPLH010000664.1:0-55955 GCA_037897445.1 Ceriops zippeliana
TTGGTTCCAAACAAACTTTTTGATACAATGATCATCAAATTCACTTTTATGCCTAAGCTATCCTGTAATTTGATTAAAACAAACACGTCAAAACACCACTAACACACTAAAAGTGTTTATTTCCATCAACTGATAGAGTTATTCATCTTTAATTGCATTTTGTACTAATGTTAAGTGGTTGAATTTCTAAATAATGAGGCATTCAATTCACCTCATACTAATTAGGATCGTCATTTTGTCAAAAGGACTACTTTCATGCAATGACCATGAAATTATCATTTGTATCCTTCTTAACAACTATTATCATTGTGAAAACTATGTCCATCAACCATCTATACAATGAATTCATTCAATTCTAACAAACAATGGAGTCCCTGATCTTGATTAGCATTTCTTATTGATATTAATTGGTCGAATTTCAAAATAAAGAGCCCCTCCCATCATTTTCAGTTAGCAAGGCACCTTTTTTTGTTTCCAACCATGCTTCTTAATATAGCGATCACCAAATTCACATTTATGCCTAAATTTACCTAGTAAATCAATTAAAACAAAACAAGTCTAAACATCATTAAAACACTAAATGTGTTTTACTTCCATCAACTAACGGAGTCAACATCTTGACTTACTTTTTTCTATTAATGTAAATGTGGTTCAATTCGTAAATATTGAAGCTTTCTATTCACTTCATGCTAATTACAATCCTCTTTTTCTAAGAAGCAATATCCTTCATGCAATGACCATGAAATTATCTTTTGTGTCCATCTTCACAACTATTTGCATTGTGAAAGCAATGTCGATCGACCATCTATACAATGAATTCATTCAATTCCAACAAACAATGAGGTCCTTGATCATGATTAGCATTTCTTATTGATATTAATTGGTTGAATTCGAAAATAAAGAGTCCTTCTGAATATTTTTAGTTAGTAGGGCTCCTCTTTTGGTTCGAAACAAACTTTTTGATACAGTGATCATCAAATTCACTCTTATGCCTAAACTACCTAGTAAATTAATTAAAAAAACAAGTTCAAAAACCAACAAGACAATAAAACTGTTTATTTCCATCAACTGATGAAGTCACTCATCTTTAATTCCATTTCGTACTAATGTTATGTGGTTGAATATCTAAATAATGAGGCGTTCAATTCACCTCATACTAATTAGGGTCCTCATTTTGTCAGGAGGACAATCTTTCATGCAATGACCATGAAATTATCATTTGTGTCCTTCTTAACAACTATTTTCATTGTGAAAAACATGTCCATCAACCATCTATACAATGAATTCATTCAATTCCAACAAACAATGGAGTCCCTGATCTTGATTAGCATTTCTTATTGATATTAATTGGTCGAATTTTCAAAATAAAGAGTCCCTCCCATCATTTTTTAGTCAGCAAGGCACCATTTTTTGTTTCCAACCATGCTTTTTTAATATAGCGATCACCAAATTCACATTTTATACCCAAACTACCGAGTAAATAAATTAAAACAAACAAGTCTAAACATCATTAAAACACTAAATGTGTTTACTTCCATCAACTAATGGAGTCAATCATCTTGACTTACTTTTTGTATTAATGTAATGTGGTTCAATTCGTAAATATTGAAGCTTTCTATTCACTTCATGCTAATTACACTCCTCTTTTTCTAAGAAGCAACATCCTTCATGCAATGACCATCAAATTATCTTTTTTGTCCATCTTCACAACTATTTGCATTGTGAAAGCAATGTCGATCAACCATCTATGCAATGAATTCATTCAATTCCAACAAAAAATGAAGTCCTTGATCATGATTAGCATTTCTTATTGATATTAATTGGTTGAATTCAAAAATAAAGAGTCCTTCCAAATATTTTTCGTTAGTAGGGCTACTCTTTTGGTTCCTAACAAACTTTTTGATACAGTGATCATCAAATTCACTCTTATGGCTAAACTACCTACTAAATTAATTAATAAAAACAAGTTCAAAAACCACTAAGACAATAAAAGTGTTTATTTCCATCAACTAATGGAGTCATTCATCATTAATTGCATTTCGTACTAATGTTAAGTGGTTGAATTTCTAAATAATGAGGTGTTCAATTGACCTCATGCTAATTAGGATCCTCATTTTGCCAGAAGCACTATCTTTCATGCAATGACCATGAAATTATCATTTGTGTCCTTCTTAACAACTATTTTCATTGTGAAAACAATGTCCGTCAACCATCTATACAATGAATTCATTTAATTCCAATAAACAATGGAGTCCTTGATCTTGATTAGCATTTCTTATTGATATTAATTGTTTGAATTTCAAAATAAAGATTCCCTCCCACCATTTCTAGTTATCAAGGTACCTTTTTTGTTTCCAACCATGCTTTTTAATATAGCGATCACCAAATTCACATTTATGCCTAAACTACCTAGTAAATGAATTAAAACAACCATGTCTACACATCATTAAAACACTAAATGTGTTTAATTCCATCAACTAATGCAGTCAAGCATCTTGAATTGCTTTTTGTATTAATGTAATGTGGTTCAATTCGTAAATATTGAAGCTTTCTATTCACTTGATGCTAATTACACTCCTCTTTTTCTAAGAAGCACTATCTTTCATGCAATGACCATGAAATTATCTTTTGTGTCCTTGCTAACAACTATTTTCATTGTGAAAGCAATGTCCGTCAACCATCTATACCATGAATTCATTCAATTCAAACAAACAATTGAGTCCATGATCTTGATTAGCATTTCTTATTGATATTAATTGGTTGAATTTCAAAATAAAGAGTCCCACCGATCATTTGTACTTAGTAGGGCTCCTCTTTTGGTTCCAAACAATCTTTTTGATACAGTGATCATCAAATTCACTCTTATGCCTAAACTACCTAGTAAATTAATTAAAAAAACAAGTTCAAAAACCACCAAGACAATAAAACTGTTTATTTCCATCAACTGATGGAGTGACTCATCTTTAATTCCATTTCGTACTAATGTTAAGTGGTTGAATTTCTAAATAATGAGGCGTTCAATTCACCTCATACTAATTAGGGTCCTCATTTTGTCAAGAGGATTATCTTTCATGCAATGACCACGAAATTATCATTTGTGTCCTTCTTACCAACTATTTCATTGTGAAAACCATGTCCATCAACCATCTATACAATGAATTCATTTAATTCAAACAAACAATGGAGTCCCTGATCTTGATTAGCATTTCTTATTGATATTAATTGGTTGAATTTCAAAATAAAGAGTCCCTCCTATCATTTTTAGTTAGCAAGGCACCTTTTTTCTTTCCAACCATGCTTTTTAATATAACGATCACCAAATTCACATTTATGCCTAAACTACCTAGTAAATGAATTAAAACAAACAAGTCTAAACATCATTAAAACACTAAATGTGTTTACTTCCATCAACTAATGGAGTCAATCATCTTGACTTGCTTTTTGTATTAATGTAATGTTGTTCAATTCGTAAATATTGAAGCTTTCTATTCACTTCATGCTAATTACACTCCTTTTTTCTAAGAAGCAATATCCTTCATGCAATGACCATGAAATTATCTTTTGGGTCCATCTTCACAACTATTTCCATTGTGAAAGCAATGTCGATCAACCATCTATACAATGAATTCATTCAATTCCAACAAACAATGAAGTCCTTGATCATGATTAGCATTTCTTATTGATATTAATTGGTTGAATTCAAAAATAAAGAGTCCTTCCAAATATTTTTCGTTAGTAGGGCTACTCTTTTGGTTCCAAACAAACTTTTTGATACAGTGATCATCAAATTCACTTTTATGGCTAAACTACGTACTAAATTAATTAAAAAAACAAGTTCAAAAACTACTAAGACAATAAAAGTGTTTATTTCCATCAACTGATGGAGTCATTCATCTTTAATTGCATTCCGTACTAATGTTAAGTGGTTGAATTTCTAAATAATGAGGCGTTCAATTGACCTCATGCTAATTAGGATCCTCATTTTGCCAGAAGCACTATCTTTCATGCAATGACCATGAAATTATCATTTGTGTCCTTCTTAACAACTATTTTCATTGTGAAAACAATGTCCATAAAAAATCTATACAATGAATCCATTTAATTCCAACAAACAATGGAGTCCTTGATCTTCATTAGCATTTCTTATTGATATTAATTGTTTGAATTTCAAAATAAAGATTCCCTCCCATCATTTCTAGTTATCAAGGCACCTTTTTTGTTTCCAACCATGCTTTTTAATATAGCGATCACCAAATTCACATTTAAAGTACCTAGTAAATGAATTAAAACAACCATGTCTACACATCATTAAAACACTAAATGTGTTTAATTCCATCAACTAATGGAGTCAAGCATCTTGAATTGCTTTTTGTATTAATGTAATGTGGTTCAATTCGTAAATATTGAAGCTTTCTATTCACTTCATGCTAATTACACTCATCTTTTTCTAAGAAGCACTATCTTTCATGCAATGACCATGAAATTATCTTTTGTGCCCTTGCTAACAACTATTTTCATTGTGAAAGCAATGTCTGTCAGACATCTATACAATGAATTCATTCAATTACAACAAACAATTAAGTCCATGATCTTGATTAGCATTTCTTATTGATATTAATTGGTTGAATTCAAAAATAAAGAGTCCTTCCGAATATTTTTAGTTAATAGGGCTCCTCTTTTGGTTCCAAACAAACTTTTTGATACAGTGATCATCAAATTCACTCTTATACCTAATCTACTTAGTAAATTAATTAAAAAACCAAGTCAAAAAACCACCAAGACACTAAAAGTGTTTATTTCCATCAACTGATGGAGTCACTCATCTTTAATTCCATTTCGTATTAATGTTAATTGGTCGAATTTCTAAATAATGAGGCGTTCAATTCACCTCATACTAATTAGGGTCCTCATTTTGTCAGGAGGACTATCTTTCATGCAATGACCATGAAATTATCATTTGTGTCCTTCTTAACAACTATTTTCATTGTGAAAACCATTTCCATCAACCATCTATACAATGAATTCATTCAATTCCAACAAACAATGGGGTCCCTGATCTTGATTAGCATTTCTTATTGATATTAATTGGTTGAATTTCAAAATAAAGAGTCCCTCCTATCATTTTTAGTTAGCAAGGCACCTTTTTTGTTTCCGACCATGCTTTTTAATATAACGATCACCAAATTCACATTTATGCCTAAACTACCTAGTAAATGAATTAAAACAAACAAGTCTAATAAACAACATTAAAACACTAAATGTGTTTACTTCCATCAACTAATGGAGTCAATCATCTTGACTTGCTTTTTGTATTAATGTAATGTTGTTCAATTCGTAAATATTGAAGCTTTCTATTCACTTCATGCTAATTACACTCCTCTTTTTCTAAGAAGCAATATCCTTCATGCAATGACCATGAAATTATCTTTTGTGTCCATCTTCACAACTATTTGCATTGTGAATGCAATGTCGATCAACCATCAATACAATGAATTCATTCAATTCCAACAAACAATGAAGTCCTTAATCATGATTAGCATTTCTTATTGATATTAATTGGTTGAATTCAAAAATAAAGAGTCCTTCCGAATATTTTTAGTTAATAGGGCTCCTCTTTTGGTTCCAAACAAACTTTTTGATACAGTGATCATCAAATTCACTCTTATGCCTAATCTACTTAGTAAATTAATTAAAAAACCAAGTCGAAAAACCACCAAGACACTAAAAGTGTTTATTTCCATCAACTGATGGAGTCACTCATCTTTAATTGCATTTCGTACTAATGTTAAGTGGTTGAATTTCTAAATAATGAGGCGTTCAATTGACCTCATGCTAATTAGGATCCTCATTTTGCCAGAAGCACTATGTTTCATGCAAGGACCATGAAATTATCATTTGTGTCCTTCTGAACAACTATTTTCATTGTGAAAAACATGTCCATCAACCTTATACAGAATGAATTCATTCAATTCCAACAAACAATGGAATCTTTGATCATGATTAGCATTTCTTATTGATATGAATTGAACGAATTTCAAAATAAAGAGCCCTCCCATCATTTTTAGTTAGCAAGGCACCTTTTTTGTTTCCAACCATGCTTTTTAATATAGTGATCACCAAATTCACATTTATGCCTAAACTACATAGTAAATGAATTAAAACAAACAAGTCTAAACATCAATAAAACACTAAATGTAGTTTACTTCCATCAACTAATGGAGTCAATCATCTTGACTTACTTTTTGTATTAATGTAATGTGATTCAATTCGTAAATATTGAAGCTCTCTATTAACTTGATGCTAATTACACTCCTATTTTTCTAATAAGCAATATCCTACATGCAATGACCACGAAATTATCTTTTGTGTCCATCTTCACAACTATTTGCATTGTGGAAGCAATGTCGATCGACCATCTATACAATGAATTCATTCAATTCCAACAAACAATGAAGTCCTTGATCATGATTAGCATTTCTTATTGATATTAATTGGTTGAATTCAAAAATAAAGAGTCCTTCCGAATATTTTTAGTTAGTAGTCTCTTTTGGTTCCAAACAAACTTTTTGATACAGTGATCATCAAATTCACTCTTTTGGCTAAACTACCTAGTAAATTAATTGAAAAAACAAGTTCAAAAACCACTAAGACAATAAAAGTGTTTATTTCCATCAACTGATTGAGTCATTCTTCTTTAATTGCATTTCGTAATAATGTTAAGTGGTTGAATTTCTAAATAATGAGGCATTCAATTGATCTCATGCTAATTAGGATCCTCATTATGCCAGAAGCACTATCTTTCATGTAATGACCATGAAATTATCATTTGTGTCCTTCTTAACAACTATTTTCATTGTGAAAACCATGTCCATAAACCATCTATACAATGAATTCATTCAATTCCAACAGACAATGGAGTCCTTGATCTTGATTAGCATTTCTTATTGATATTAATTGATCGAATTTCAAAATAAAGAGTCCCTCCCATCATTTTTAGTTAGCAAGGCACTTTTTTTGCTTCCAACCATGCTTTTTAATATAGCGATCACCAAATTCACATTTATGCCTAAACTATCTCGTAAATAAATTAAAACAAACAAGTCTAAACATCATTAAAACACTAAATGTGTTTACTTCCATCAACTAATGGAGTCAATCATCTTGACTTACTTTTTGTATTAATGTAATGTGGTTCAATTCGTAAATATTGAAGCTTTCTATTCACTTCATGCTAATTACACTCCTCTCTTTCTAAGAAGCACTATCTTTCATGCAATGACCATGAAATTATCTTTTGTGTTCTTGCTAACAACTATTTTAATTGTGAAAGCAATGTCCGTCAACCATCTATACCATGAATTCATTCAATTCCAACAAACAATTGCGTCCATGATCTTAATTAGCTTTTCTTATTGATATTCATTGGTTGAATTCCAAAATAAAGAGTCCCTCCGATCATTTCTACTTAGTAGGGCTCCTCTTTTGGTTCCAAACAAACTTTTTGATACAGTGATCATCAGATTCACTTTTATGCCTAAGCTATCTAGTAATTTGATTAAAACAAACACGTCAAAACACCACTAAGACACTAAAAGTGTTTATTTCCGTCAACTGATAGAGTTATTCATCTTTAATTGCATTTCGTACTAATGTTAAGTGGTTGAATTTCTAAATAATGAAGCGTTCAATTCACCTCATACTAATTAGGATCCTCATTTTGTCAAAAGGACTATCTTTCATGCAATGACCATGAAATTATCATTTGTGTCCTTCTTAACAACTATTTTCATTGTGAAAACCATGTCCATAAACCATCTATACAATGAATTCATTCAATTCCAACAGACAATGGAGTCCTTGATCTTGATTAGCATTTCTTATTGATATTAATTGATCGAATTTCAAAATAAAGAGTCCCTCCCATCATTTTTAGTTAGCAAGGCACCTTTTTTGCTTCCAACCATGCTTTTTAATATAGCGATCACCAAATTCACATTTATGCCTAAACTATCTCGTAAATAAATTAAAACAAACAAGTCTAAACATCATTAAAACACTAAATGTGTTTACTTCCATCAACTAATGGAGTCAATCATCTTGACTTACTTTTTGTATTAATGTAATGTGGTTCAATTCGTAAATATTGAAGCTTTCTATTCACTTCATGCTAATTACACTCCTCTTTTTCTAAGAAGCAATATCCTACATACAATGACCATGAAATTATCTTTTCTGTCCATATTCACAACTATTTGCATTGTGAAAGTAATGTGGATCAACCATCTATACAATGAATTCATTCAATTCCAACAAACAATGAAGTCCTTCATCATGATTAGCATTTCTTATTGATATTAATTGGTTGAATTCAAAAATAAAGAGTCCTCCCGAATATTTTTAGTTAATAGGGCTCCTCTTTTGGTTCCAAACAAATGTTTTGATACAGTGATCATCAAATTCACTCTTATGCCTAAACTACCTAGTTAATTAATTAAAAAAACAAGTCCAAAAACCACCAAGACACTAAAAGTGTTTATTTCCATCAACTGATGGAGTCACTCATCTTTAATTGCATTTTGTACTAATGTTAAGTGGTTGAATTTCTAAATAATGAGGCATTCAATTGACCTCATGCTAATTAGGATCCTCATTTTGTCAGAAGGACTATCTTTCATGCAATGACCATGAAATTATCATTTGTGTCCTTCTTAACAACTATTTTCATTCTGAAAACCATGTCCATCAACCATCTATACAATGAATTCATTCAATTCCAACAAACAATGAAGTCCTTGATCATGATTAGCATTTCTTATTGATATTAATTGGTTGAATTCAAAAATAAAGAGTCCTTCCAAATATTTTCAGTTAGTAGGGCTCCTCTTTTGGTTCCGAACACCTTTTTAATACAGTGATCATCAAATTCACTTTTATGGCTAAACTACCTGGTAAATTAATTAAAACAAACAAGTCCAAACACCACTAAGTCACTAAAAGTGTTTATTTCCATCAACTGATGGAGTCATTCATCTTTAATTGCATTTCGTCCTAATGTTAAGTGGTTAAATTTCTAAATAGTGAGGCGTTCAATTCACCTCATGCTAATTAAGATCCTCATTTTGTCAGAAGCACTATCTTTCATGCAATGACCATGAAATCATCATTTGTATCCTTCTTAACAACTATTTTCAATGTGAAAACCATGTCCATCAACCTTGTACAGAATGAATTCATTCAATTCTAACAAACAATGGACTCTTTGATCATGATGAGCATTTCTTATTGATATTCATTGGTTGAATTTCAATATAAAGAGCCCTCCCATCATTTTTAGTTAGCAAGGCACCTTTTTTGTTTCCAACCATGCTTTTTAATATATGGATCACCAAATTCACATTTATGCCTAAACTACCTAGTAAATCAATTAAAACAAAAAAGTCTAAACACCATTAAAACACTAAATGTGTTTACTGCCATCAACTAATGGAGTCAATCATCTCGAATTGCTTTTTGTATTAAGGTAATGTGGTTCAATTCGTAAATATTGAAGCTTTCTATTCACTTCACGCTAATAACACTCCTCTTTTTCTAAGAAGCAATATCCTACATGCAATGACCATGAAATTATCTTTTGTATCCATCTTCACAAATATTTGCATTGTGAAAGCAATGTCGATCAACCATCTCTACAATGAATTCATTCAATTCCAACAAACAATGGAGTCCTTGATCATGATTAGCATTTCTTATTGATATTAATTGGTTGAATTTCAATATAAAGAGCCCTCCCATCATTTTTACTTAGCAAGGCACCTTTTTTGCTTCCAACCATGCTTTTTAATATAGGGATCACCAAATTCACATTTATGCCTAAACTACCTAGTAAATTAATGAAAACAAAAAATTCTAAACACCATTAAAACACTAAATGTGTTTACTGCCATCAACTAATGGAGTCAATCATCTCGAATTGCTTTTTGTATTAAGGTAATATGGTTCAATTCGTAAATATTGAAGCTTTCTATTCACTTCACGCTAATTACACTCCTCTTTTTCTAAGAAGCAATATCCTTCATGCAATGACCATGAAATTATCTTTTGTGTCCATCTTCACAACTATTTGCATTGTGAAAGCAATGTCGATCAACCATCTATACAATGTGGCTTTCTATTCACTTCATGCTAATTAGGTTCCTCATTTTGTTAGAAGCACTATCATTCATGCAATGACCATGAAATTATCATTTGTGTCCTTCTTAGCAACTATTTTCATTGCGAAAACAATGTCCATCAACCATCTATACAATGAATTCTTTCAATTCCAACAATCAAGGGAGTCCTTGATCTTGATTAGCATTTCTTATTGATATTAATTGGTTGAATTCAAAAATGAATTGTCCTTCTGAATATTTTTAGTTAGTAGGGCTCCTCTTTTTGTTCCGAACACCTCTTTGATACAGTGATCATCAAATTCACTTTTATGCCTAAAGGACCAAGTAAATTAAATAAAACAAACAAGTCCAAACACCACTAAGACACTAAAAGTGTTTATTTCCATCAACTGATGGAGTCATTCATCTTTAATTGCATTTTGTGCTAATGTTAAGTGGTTGAATTTCTAAATGATGAGGCGTTCAATTCACCTCATGCTAATTAGGATCCTCATTTTGTCAGAAGCACTATCTTTCATGCAATGACCATGAAATTATCATTTGTGTCCTTCTTAACAACTATTTTCATTATGAAAACCATGTCCATCAACCATCTATACAATGAATTCATTCAATTCAAACAAACAATGGAGTCCTTGATCTTGATTAGCATTTGTTATTGATATTAATTGGTTGAATTTCAAGATAAAGAGTCCCTCCCATCATTTCTAGTTAGCAAGGCACCTTTTTTGTTTCCAGCCATGCTTTTTAATATAGTGATCACCAAATTCACATTTATGCCTAAACTACCTAGTAAATGAATTAAAACAAACAAGTCTAAACACCACTAAAACACTAAATGTGTTTACTGTCATCAACTAATGGAGTCAATCATCTTGAATTGCTTTTTGTATTAATGTAATGTGGTTCAATTCGTAAATATTGAAACTTTCCATTCACTTTATGCTAATTACACTCCTCTTTTTCTAAGGAGCAATATCCTTCATGCAATGACCATGAAATTATCTTTTGTGTCCATCTTCACAACTATTTGCATTGTGAAAGCAATGTTGATCAACAATCTATACAATGAATTCATTTAATTCCAACAAACAATTAAGTCCTTGATCATGATTACCATTTCTTATTGATATTAATTGGTTGAATTCAAAAATAAAGAGTCCTTCCGAATATTTTTAATTAGTAGGGCTACTCTTTTGGTTCCAAACAAACTTTTTGATACAGTGATCATCAAATTCACTCTTATGGCTAAACTACCTCGTAAATTAATTGAAAAAACAAGTTCAAAAACCACTAAGACAATAAAAGTGTTTATTTCCATCAACTGATGGAGTCATTCATCTTTAATTGCATTTCGTACTAATGTTAAGTGGTTGAATTTCTAAATAATGAGGCGTTCAATTGATCTCATGCTAATTAGCATCCTCATTTTGCCAGAAGCACTATCTTTCATGCAATGACCATGAAATTATCATTTGTGTCCTTCTTAAAAACTATTTTCATTGTGAAAACCATGTCCATCAACCATCTATACAATGAATTCATTCAGTTCAAACAAACAATGGAGTCCTTGATCTTGATTAGCATTTCATATTGATATTAATTGGTTGAATTTCAAGATAAAGATTCCCTCCCATCATTTCTAGTTAGCAAGGCACCTTTTTTGTTTCCAACCATGCTTTTTATATAGTGATCACCAAATTCATATTTATGCCTAAACTACCTAGTAAATGAATCAAAAGAAACAAGTCTAAACACCATTAAAACACTAAATGTGTTTACTTCCATCAACTAATGGAGTCAATCATCTTGACTTACTTTTTGTATTAATGTAATGTGGTTCAATTCGAAAATATTGAAGCTTTCTATTCACTTCACGCTAATTACACTCCTCTTTTTATAAGAAGCAATATCCTACATGCAATGACCATGAAATTATCTTTTGTTTCCATCTTCACAACTATTTGCATTGCGAAAGCAATGTTGATCAACCATCTATACAATGAATTCATTCCATTCCAACAAACAATGGAGTCCTTGATCATGACTAGCATTTCTTATTGATATTAATTGGTTGAATTGAAAAATAAAGAGTCCTTCCGAATATTTTTAGTTAGTAGGGCTCCTCTTTTGGTTCCGAACACCTTTTTGATACAGTGATCATCAAATTCACTTTTATGCCTAAACTACCTAGTAAATTAATTAAAACAAACAAGTCCAAACACCACTAAGACACTAAAAGTGTTTATTTCCATCAACTGATGGAGTCATTCATCTTTAATTGCATTTCGTACTAATGTTAAGTGGTTGAATTTCTAAATAATGACGCGTTCAATTCACCTCATGCTAATTAGGATCCTCATTTTGTCAGAAGCACTATCTTTCATGCAATGACCATGAAATTATCATTTGTGTCCTTCTTAACAACTATTTTCATTGTGAAAACCATGTCCATCAACCATCTATACAATGAATTCATTCAGTTCAAACAAACAATGGAGTCCTTGATCTTGATTAGCATTTCTTATTGATATTAATTGATCGAATTTCAAAATAAAGAGTCCCTCCCATCATTTTTAGTTAGCAAGGCACCTTTTTTGTTTCCAACCATGCTTTTTAATATAGCGATCACCAAATTCACATTTATGCCTAAACTACCTCGTAAATAAATTAAAACAAACAAGTCTAAACATCATTAAAACACTAAATGTGTTTACTTCCATCAACTAATGGAGTCAATAATCTTGACTTACTTTTTGTATTAATGTAATGTGGTTCAATTCGTAAATATTGAAGCTTTCTATTCACTTCATGCTAATTATACTCCTCTTTTTCTAAGAAGCAATATCCTACATCCAATGACCATGAAATTATCTTTTGTGTCCATATTCACAAATATTTGCATTGTGAAAGCAATGTGGTTCAACCATCTATACAATGAATTCATTCAATTCCAACAAACAATGAAGTCCTTGATCATGATTAACATTTCTTATTGATATTAATTGGTTGAATTCAAAAATAAAGAGTCCTTCCGAATATTTTTAGTTAATAGGGCTCCTGTTTTGGTTCCAAACAAACTTTTTGATACAGTGATCATCAAATTCACTCTTATGCCTAAACTACCTAGTAAATTAATTCAAAAAACAAGTCCAAAAACCACCAAGACACTAAAAGTGTTTATTTCCATCAACTGATGGAGTCACTCATCTTTAATTGCATTTCGTACTAATGTGAAGTGGTCGAATTTCTAAATAATGAGGCGTTCAATTGACCTCATGTTAATTAGGATCCTCATTTTGTCAGAAGCACTATCTTTTATGCAAAGACCATGAAATTATCATTTGTGTCCTTCTTAACAACTATTTTCATTGTGAAAACCATGTCCGTCAACCTTATACAGAATGAATTCATTCAATTCGAACAAACAATGGACTCTTTGATCATGATTAGCATTTCTTATTGATATTAATTGGTCAAATTTCAAAATAAAGAGTCCCTCCCATCATTTTTAGTCAGCAAGGCACCTTTTTTGTTTCCAACCATGCTTTTAAATATAGCGATCACCAAATTCACATTTATGGCCAAACTACAGAGTAAATAAATTAAAACAAACAAGTCTAAACATCATTAAAACACTAAATGTGTTTAATTCCATCAACTAATGGAGTCAGGCATCTTGAATTGCTTTTTGTATTAATGTAATGTGGTTCAATTCGTAAATATTGAAGCTTTCTATTTACTTCATGCTCATTACACTCCTCTTTTTATAAGAAGCAATATCCTACATGCAATGACCATGAAATTATTTTTTGTGTCCATCTTCACAACTATTTGCATTGTGAAAGCAATGTCGATCAACCATCTATACAAAGAATTCATTCAATTCCACCAAACAATGGAGTCCTTGATCATGATTAGCATTTCTTATTGATATTAATTGGTTGAATTCAAAAATAAAGAGTCCTTCCGAATATTTTTAGTTAGTAGGGCTCCTCTTTTGGTTCCCAACACCTTTTTGATACAGTGATCATGAAATTCACTTTTATGCCTAAACTACATAGTAAATTAATTAAAACAAACAAGTCCAAACACCACTAAGACACTAAAAGTGTTTATTTCCATCAACTGATTGAGTCATTCATCTTTAATTGCATTTCGTACTAATGTTAAGTGGTTGAATTTCTAAATAATGAGGTGTTCAATTCACCTCATGCTAATTAGGATCCTCATTTTGTCAGAAGCACTATCTTTCATTCAATGACCATGAAATTATCATTTCTGTCCTTCTTAACAACTATTTTCATTGTGAAAACCAAGTCCATCAACCTTATACAGAAGGAATTCATTCAATTCCAACAAACAATGGACTCTTTGATCATGATGAGCATTTCTTTTTGATATTCATTGGTTGAATTTCAAAATAAAGAGCCCTCCCATCATTTCTAGTTAGCAAGGCACCTTTTTTGTTTCCAACCATGCTTTTTAATATAGTGATCACCAAATTCACATTTATGCCTTAACTACCTAGTAAATCAATTAAAACAAACAAGTCTAAACCCAATTAAACACTAAATGTGTTTACTTCCATCAACTAATGGAGTCAATTATCTTGAATTGCTTTTTGTATTAATGTAATGTGGTTCAATTCGTAACTATTGAAGCTTTCTATTCACTTCATGCTAATTACACTCCTCTTTTTCTAAGAAGCAATATCCTTCATGCAATAACCATGAAAATATCTTTTGTGTCCATCTTCACAACTATTTACGTTGTGAAAGCAATGTTGATCAACAATCTATACAATGAATTCATTCAATTCCAACAAACAATGAAGTCCTTGATCATGATTAGCATTTCTTATTGATATTAATTGGTTGAATTCAAAAATAAAGAGTCCTTCCGAATATTTTTAGTTAGTAGAGCTACTCTTTTGGTTCCAAACAAACTTTTTGATATAGTGATCATCAAATTCACTCTTATGGCTAAACTACCTGGGAAATTAATTGAAAAAACAAGTTCAAAAACCACTAAGACAATAAAAGTATTTATTTCCATCAACTGATGGAGTCATTCATCTTTAATTGCATTTCATACTAATGTTAAGTGGTTGAATTTCTAAATAATGAGGTGTTCAATTGATCTCATGTTAATTAGGATCCTCATTTTTCCAGAAGCGCTATCTTTCATGCAATGACCATGAAATTATCATTTGTGTCTTTCTTAACAACTTTTTTCATTGTGAAAACAATGTCCATCAACCATCTATGCAATGAATTCATTTAATTCTAACAAACAATGGAGTCCTTGATCTTGATTACCATTTCTTATTGATATTAATTGTTTGAATTTCAAAATAAAGATTCCCTCCCATCATTTCTAGTTATCAAGGAACCATTTTTCTTTCCAACCATGCTTTTTAATATAGTGATCACCAAATTCACATTTATGCCTAAACTACCTGGTAAATGATTAAAACAACCATGTCTACACATCATTAAAACACTAAATGTGTTTAATTCCATCAACTAATGGAGTCAAGCATCTTGAATTGCTTTTTGTATTAATGTAATGTGGTTCAATTCGTAAATATTGAAGCTTCTATTCACTTCATGCTAATTAGACTCCTCTTTTTCTAAGAAGCACTATCTTTCATGCAATGACCATGAAATTATCTTTTGTGTCCTTGCTAACAACTATTTTCATTGTGAAAGCATTGTCCGTCAACCATCTATACCATTAATTCATTCAATTCCAACAAAAAATTGAGTCCATGATCTTGATTAGCATTTCTTATTGATATTAATTGGTTGAATTCCAAAATAAAGAGTCCCTCCATTCATTTCTACTTAGTAGGGCTCCTCAATTGGTTCCAAACAAACTTTTTGATACAGTGATCATCAAATTCACTTTTATGCCTAAGCTATCGGGTAATTTGATTAAAACAAACACGTCAAAACACCACTAACACACTAAAAGTGTTTATTTCCATCGACTGATAGAGTTATTCATCTTTAATTGCATTTCGTACTAATGTTAAGTGGTTGAATTTCTAAATAATGAGGCGTGCAATTCACCTCATACTAATTAGGATCCTCATTTTGTCAGAAGGACTATCTTTCATGCAATGACCATGAAATTATCATTTGTGTCCTTCTTAACAACTATTTTCATTGTCAAAACCATGTCCATCAACCATCTATACAATGAATTCATTCAATTCCAACAAACAATGGAGTCCCTGATCTTGATTAGCATTTCATATTGATATTAATTGATCGAATTTCAAAATAAAGAGTCCCTCCCATCATTTCTAGTTAGCAAGGCACCATTTTTTTTTCCAACAATGCTTTTTAATATAGCGATCACCAAATTCACATTTATGCCTAAACTACCTAGTAAATGAATTAAAACAAACAAGTCTAAACTCCTTTAAAACACTAAATGTGTTTACTTCCATAAACTAATGGAGTCAATGATCTTGAATTGCTTTTTATATTAATGTAATTTGGTTCAATTCGTAAATATTGAAGCTTTCTATTCACTTCATGCTAATTACACTCCTCTTTTTATAAGAAGCAATATCCTACATGCAATGACCATGAAATTATCTTTTGTGTCCATCTTCACAACTATTTGCATTGTGAAAGCAATGTCGATCAACCATCTATACAATGAATTCATTCAATTCCAACAAACAATGGAGTCCTTGATCATGTTTAGCATTTCTTATTGATATTAATTGGTTGAATTCGAAAATAAAGAGTCCGTCCGAATATTTTTAGTTAGTAGGGCTCCTCTTTTGGTTCCAAACAATCTTTTTGATACAGTGATCATCAAATTCATTTTTATGCCTAAGCTATATGGTAATTTGATTAAAAAAAACACGTCAAAACACCACTAACACACTAAAACTGTTTATTTCCATCAACTGATAGAGTTATTCATCTTTAATTGCATTTCGTACGAATGTTAAGGGGTTGAATTTCTAAATAATGAGGCATTCAATTCACCTCATACTAATTAGGATCCTCATTTTGTCAGAAGGACTATCTTTCATGCAATGACCATGAAATTATCATTTGTGTCCTTCTTAACAACTATTTTCATTGTGAAAACCATGTCCATCAACCATCTATACAATGAATTCATTCAATTCGAACAAACAATGGAGTCCCTGATCTTGATTAGCATTTCATATTGATATTAATTGATCGAATTTCAAAATAAAGAGTCCCTCCCATCATTTTTAGTTAGCAAGGCACCATTTTTGTTTCCAACCATGCTTTTTAATTTAGCGATCACCAAATTCACATTTATGCCTAAACTACCTAGTAAATGAATTAAAACAAACAAGTCTAAACTCCTTTAAAACACTAAATGTGTTTACTTCCATAAACTAATGGAGTCAATGATCTTGAATTGCTTTTTATATTAATGTAATTTGGTTCAATTCGTAAATATTGAAGCTTTCTATTCACTTCATGCTAATTACACTCCTCTTTTTATAAGAAGCAATATCCTACATGCAATGACCATGAAATTATCTTTTGTGTCCATCTTCACAACTATTTGCATTGTGAAAGCAATGTCGATCAACCATCTATACAATGAATTCATTCAATTCCAACAAACAATGGAGTCCTTGATCATGTTTAGCATTTCTTATTGATATTAATTGGTTGAATTCGAAAATAAAGAGTCCGTTCGAATATTTTTAGTTAGTAGGGCTCCTCTTTTGGTTCCAAACAATCTTTTTGATACAGTGATCATCAAATTCACTTTTATGACTAAGCTATCTGGTAATTTGATTAAAAAAAACACGTCAAAACACCACTAACACACTAAAACTGTTTATTTCCATCAATTGATAGAGTTATTCATCTTGAATTGCATTTCGTACGAATGTTAACGGGTTGAATTTCTAAATAATGAGTTCAATTCACCTCATACTAATTAGGATCCTCATTTTGTCAGAAGGACTATCTTTCATGCTATGACCATGAAATTATCATTTGTGTCCTTCTTAACAACTATTTTCATTGTCAAAACCATGTCCATCAACCATCTATACAATGAATTCATTCAATTCCAACAAACAATGGAGTCCCTGATCTTGATTAGCATTTGATATTGATATTAATTGATTGAATTTCAAAATAAAGAGTCCCTCCCATCATTTTTAGTTAGCAAGGCACCATTTTTTTTTCCAACCATGCTTTTTAATATAGCGATCACCAAATTCACATTTATGCCTAAACTACCTAGTAAATGAATTAAAACAAACAAGTCTAAACACCATTAAAACACTAAATGTGTTTACTTCCATCAACTAATGGAGTCAATGATCTTGAATTGCTTTTTGTATTAATGTAATGTGGTTCAATTTGTAAATATTGAAGCTTTCTATTCACTTCATGCTAATTACACTCATCTTTTTATAAGAAGCAATATCCTACATGCAATGACCATGAAATTATCTTTTGTGTCCATCATCACAACTATTTGCATTGTAAAAGCAATGTCGATCAACCATCTATACAATGAATTCATTCAATTCCAACAAACAATGGAGTCCTTGATCATGATTAGCATTTCTTATTGATATTAATTGGTTGAATTCAAAAATAAATAGTCCTTCCGAATATTTTTAGTTAGTAGGGCTCCTCTTTTGGTTCCGAACACCTTTTTCATACAGTGATCATCAAATTCACTTTTATGCCTAAACTACCTAGTAAATTAATTGAAACAAACAAGTCCAAACACCACTAAGACACTAAAAGTGTTTATTTCCATCAACTAATGGAGTCATTCATCTTTAATTGAATTTCGTACTAATGTTAAGTGGTTCAATTTCTAAATAGTGAGGCGTTCAATTCACCTCATGCTAATTAGGATCCTCATTTTGTCAGAAGCACTATCTTTCATGCAATGACCATGAAATCATCATTTGTATCCTTCTTAACAACTATTTTCATTGTGAAAACCATGTCCATCAACCTTATACAAAATGAATTCATTCAATTCCAACAAACAATGGACTCTTTGATCATGATGAGCATTTCTTATTGATATTCATTGGTTGAATTTCAATATAAAGAGCCCTCCCATCATTTCTAGTTAGCAAGGCACCTTTTTTGTTTCCAACCATGCTTTTTAATATAGTGATCACCAAATTCACATTGATGGCTAAACTACCTAGTAAATCAATTAAAACGAACAAGTCTAAACACCATTAAAACACTAAATGTGTTTACTTCCATCAACTAATGGAGTGAATCATCTTGAATTGCTTTTTGTATTAATGTAATGAGTTTCAATTTGTAAATATTAAAGCTTTCTATTCACTTCATGCTAATTACACTCCTCTTTTTCTAAGAAGCAATATCCTTCATGCAATGACCATGAAATTATCTTTTTTGTCCATCTTCACAACTATTTGCATTGTGAAAGCAATGTCGATCAACCATCTATACAATGTGGCTTTCTATTCACTTCATGCTAATTAGGTTCCTCATTTTGTTAGAAGCACTATCATTCATGCAATGACCATGAAATTATCATTTGTGTCCTTCTTAGCAACTATTTTCATTGTGAAAACAATGTCCATCAACCATCTATACAATGAATTCTTTCAATTCCAACAATCAATGGAGTCCTTGAACTTGATTAGCATTTCTTATTGATATTAATTGGTTGAATTCAAAATTAAATAGTCCTTCTGAATATTATTAGTTAGTAGGGCTCCTCTTTTTGTTACGAACACCTTTTTGATACAGTGATCATCAAATTCACTTTTATGCCTAAAGGACCAAGTAAATTAAATAAAACAAACAAGTCCAAATACCACTAAGACACTAAAAGTGTTTATTTCCATCAACTGATAGAGTCATTCATCTTTAATGGCATTTCGTGCTAATGTTAAGTGGATGAATTTCTAAATGATGAGGCGTTCAATTCACCTCATGCTAATTAGGATCCTCATTTTGTCAGAAGCACTATCTTTCATGCAATGACCATGAAATTATCATTTGTGTCCTTCTTAACAACTATTTTCATTATGAAAATCATGTCCATCAACCATCTATACAATGAATTCTTTCAATTCAAACAAACAATGGAGTCCTTGATCTTGATTAGCATTTCTTATTGATATTAATTTGTTGAATTTCAAGATAAAGTGTCCCTCCCATCATTTCTAGTTAGCAAGGCACCTTTTTTGTTTCCAACCATGCTTTTTAATATAGTGATCACCAAATTCACATTTATGCCTAAACTACCTAGTAAATGAATTAAAACAAACAAGTCTAAACACCACTAAAACACTAAATGTGTTTACTGCCATCAACTAATGGAGTCAATCATCTTGAATTGCTTTTTGTATTAATGTAATGTGGTTCAATTCGTAAATATTGAAACTTTCCATTCACTTCATGCTAATTACACTCCTCTTTTTCTAAGGAGCAATATCCTTCATGCAATGACCATGAAATTATCTTTTGTGTCCATCTTCACAACTATTTGCATTGTGAAAGCAATGTTGATCAACAATCTATACAATGAATTCATTCAATTCCAACAAACAATTAAGTCCTTGATCATGATTAGCATTTCTTATTGATATTAATTGGTTGAATTCAAAAATAAAGAGTCCTTCCGAATATTTTTAGTTAGTAGGGCTACTCTTTTGGTTCCAAAAAACTTTTTGTTTCCAACCATGCTTTTTAAAATAGTGATCACCAAATTCATATTTATGCCTAAACTACCTAGTAAATGAATTAAAACAAACAAATCTAAACACCATTAAAACACTAAATGTGTTTACTTCCATCAACTAATGGAGTCAATCATCTTGACTTACTTTTTGTATTAATGTAATGTGGTTCAATTCGTAAATATTGAAGCTTTCTATTCACTTCATGCTAATTACACTCCTCTTTTTATAAGAAGCAATATCCTACATGCAATGACCATGAAATTATCTTTTGTTTCCATCTTCACAACTATTTGCATTGTGAAAGCAATGTCGATCAACCATCTATACAATGAATTCTTTCAATTCCAACAAACAATGGAGTCCTTGATCGTGACTAGCATTTCTTATTGATATTAATTGATTGAATTCAAAAATAAAGAGTCCTTCTAAATATTTTTAGTTAGTAGGGCTCCTCTTTTGGTTCCGAACACCTTTTTGATACAGTGATCATCAAATTCACTTTTATGCCTAAACTACCTAGTAAATTAATTAAAACAAACAAGTCCAAACACCACTAAGACACTAAAAGTTTTTATTTCCATCAACTGATGGAGTCATTCATCTTTAATTGCATTTCGTACTAATGTTAAGTGGTTGAATTTCTAAATAATGAGGTGTTCAATTCACCTCATGCTAATTAGGATCCTCATTTTGTCAGAAGCACTATCTTTCATGCAATGACCATGAAATTATCATTTGTGTCCTTCTTAACAACTATTTCCATTGTGAAAACCATGTCCATCAACCATCTATACAATGAATTCATTCAGTTCAAACAAATAATGGAGTCCTTGATCTTGATTAGCATTTCTTATTGATATTAATTGATTGAATTTCAAAATAAAGAGTCCCTCCCATCATTTTTAGTTAGCAAGGCACGTTTTTTGTTTCCAACCATGCTTTTTAATATAGTGATCACCAAATTCACATTTATGCCTAAACTACCTCATAAATAAATTAAAACAAACAAGTCTAAACATCATTAAATCACTAAATGTGTTTACTTCCATCAACTAATGGAGTCAATCATCTTGACTTACTTTTTGTATTAATGTAATGTGGTTCAATTCGTAAATATTGAAGCTTTCTATTCGCTTCATGCTAATTATACTCCTCTTTTTCTAAGAAGCAATATGCTACATCCAATGACCATGAAATTATCTTTTGTGTCCATATTCACAAATATTTGCATTGTGAAAGCAATGTGGTTCAACCATCTATACAATGAATTCATTCAATTCCAACAAACAATGAAGTCCTTGATCTTGATTAACATTTCTTATTGATATTAATTGGTTGAATTCAAAAATAAAGAGTCCTTCCGAATATTTTTAGTTAATAGGGCTCCTCTTTTGGTTCCAAAAAACATTTTGATACAGTGATCATCAAATTCACTCTTATGCCTAAACTACCTAGTAAATTAATTAAAAAAACATGTCCTAAAACCACCAAGACACTAAAAGTGTTTATTTCCATCAACTGATGGAGTCACTCATCTTTAATTGCATTTCGTACTAATGTTGAGTGGTCGAATTTCTAAATAATGAGGCGTTCAATTCACCTCATGCTAATTAGGATCCTCATTTTGTCAGAAGCACTATCTTTCATGCAATGACCATGAAATTATCATTTGTGTCCTTATTAACAACTATTTTCATTGTGAAAACCATGTCCATCAACCTTATACAGAATGAATTCATTCAATTCGAACCAACAATGGACTCTTTGATCATGATTAGCATTTTTTATTGATATTAATTGGTCAAATTTCAAAATAAAGAGTCCCTCCCATCATTTTTAGTCAGCAAGGCACTTTTTTGTTTCCAACCATGCTTTTTAATATAGCGATCACCAAATTCACATTTATGCCCAAACTACCGAGTAAATAAATTAAAACAAACAAGTCTAAACATCATTAAAACACTAAATGTGTTTACTTCCATCAACTAATGGAGTCAATCATCTTGACTTACTTTTTGTATTAATGTAATGTGGTTTAATTCGTAAATATTGAAGCTTTCTATTCACTTCATGCTAATTACAATCCTCTTTTTCTAAGAAGCAATATCCTTCATGCAATGACCATGAAAATATCTTTTGTGTCCATCTTCACAACTATTTGCATTGTGAAAGCAATTTCGATCGACCATCTATACAATAAATTCATTCAATTCCAACAAACAATGAAGTCCTTGATCATGATTAGCATTTCTTATTGATATTAATTAAAGAATTCGAAAATAAAGAGTCCTTCCGAATATTTTTAGTTAGTAGGGCTCCTCTTTTGGTTCCAAACAATCTTTTTGATACAGTGATCATCAAATTCACTTTTATGCCTAAGCTATCCGGTAATTTGATTAAAAAAAACACGTCAAAACACCCCTAACACACTAAAAGTGTTTATTTCCATCAACTGATAGAGTTATTCATCTTTAATTGCATTTCGTACTAATGTTAAGGGGTTGAATTTCTAAATAATGAAGCGTTCAATTCACCTCATACTAATAAGGATCCTCATTTTGTCAGAAGGACTATCTTTCATGCAATGACCATGAAATTATCATTTGTGTCCTTCTTAAAAACTATTTTCATTGTGAAAACCATGTCCATCAACCATCTATACAATGAATTCATTCAATTCCAACAAACAATGGAGTCCTTGATCTTGATTAGCATTTCATATTGATATTAATTGATCGAATTTCAAAATAAAGAGTCCCTCCCATCATTTTTAGTTAGCAAGACACCATTTTTGTTTCCAACCATGCTTTTTAATATAGCGATCACCAAATTCACATTTATGCCTAAACTACCTAGTAAATGAATTAAAACAAACAAGTCTAAACACCATTAAAACACTAAATGTGTTTACTTCCATCAACTAATGGAGTCACTGATCTTGAATTGCTTTTTGTATTAATGTAATGTGGCTCAATTCGTAAATATTGAAGCTTTCTATTCACTTCATGCTAATTACACTTCTCTTTTTATAAGAAGCAATATCCTACATGCAATGACCATGATATTATTTTTTGTGTCCATCATCACAACTATTTGCATTGTGAAAGCAATGTCGATCAACCAGCTATACAATGAATTCATTCAATTCCAACAAATAATGGAGTCCTTGATCATGATTAGCATTTCTTATTGATATTAATTGGTTGAATTTCAAGACAAAGAGTTGATCCCATCATTTCTAGTTAGCAAGGCACCATTTTTGTTTCCAACCATGCTTTTTAATATAGCGATCACCAAATTCACATTTATGCCTAAACTACCTAGTAAATGAATTAAAACAAACAAGTCTAAACACCATTAAAACACTAAATGTGTTTACATCCATCAACTAATGGAGTCAATGATCTTGAATTGCTTTTTGTATTAATGTAATGTGGTTCAATTCGTAAATATTGAAGCTTTCTATTCACTTCATGCTAATTACACTCCTCTTTTTATAAGAAGCAATATCCTACATGCAATGGCCATGAAATTATTTTTTGTGTCCATCTTCACATCTATTTGCATTGTGAAAGCAATGTCGATCAACCATCTATACAATGAATTCATTCAATTCCAACAAACAATGGAGTCCTTGATCATGATTAGCATTTCTTATTGATATTAATTGGTTGAATTCAAAAATAAATAGTCCTTCCGAATATTTTTAGTTAGTAGGGCTCCTCTTTTGGTTCCGAACACCTTTTTGATACAGTGATCATCAAATTCACTTTTATGCCTAAACTACCTAGTAAATTAATTAAAACAAACAAGTCCAAACACCACTAAGACACTAAAAGTGTTTATTTCCATCAACTGATTGAGTCATTCATCTTTAATTGCATTTCGTACTAATGTTAAGTGGTTGAATTTCTAAATAATGAGGCGTTCAATTCACCTCATGCTAATTAGGATCCTCATTTTGTCAGAAGCACTATCTTTCATTCAATGACCATGAAATTATCATTTGTGTCCTTCTTAACAACTATTTTCATTGTGAAAACCATGTCCATCAACCTTATACAGAAGGAATTCATTCAATTCCAACAAACAATGGACTCTTTGATCATGATGAGCATTTCTTATTGATATTCATTGGTTGAATTTCAAAATAAAGAGCCCTCCCATCATTTCTAGTTAGCAAGGCACCTTTTTTGTCTCCAACCATGCTTTTTAATATAGTGATCACCAAAATCACATTTATGCCTTAACTACCTAGTAAATCAATTAAAACAAACAAGTCTAAAAAACATTAAAACACTAAATGTGTTTACTTCCATCAACTAATGGAGTCAATTATCTTGAATTGCTTTTTGTATTAATGTAATGTGGTTCAATTCGTAAATATTGAAGCTTTGTATTCACTTCATGCTAATTACACTCCTCTTTTTCTAAGAAGCAATATCCTTCATGCAATGACCATGAAATTATCTTTTGTGTCCATCTTCACAACTATTTACGTTGTGAAAGCAATGTTGATCAACAATCTATACAATGAATTCATTCAATTCCAACAAACAATGAAGTCATTGATCATGATTAGCATTTCTTATTGATATTAATTGGTTGAATTCAAAAATAAAGAGTCCTTCTGAATATTTTTAGTTAGTAGGGCTACTCTTTTGGTTCCAAACAAATGTTTTGATACAGTGATCATCAAATTCACCCTTATGGCTAAACTACCTAGTAAATTAATTGGAAAAAAAAGTTCAAAAACCACTAAGACAATGAAAGTGTTTATTTCCATCAACTGATGGAGTCATTCATCTTTAATTGCATTTCGTACTAATGTTAAGTGGTTGAATTTCTAAATAATGAGGCGTTCAATTGATCTCAAGCTAATTAGGATCCTCATTTTGCCAGAAGCACTATCTTTCATGCAATGACCATGAAATTATCATTTGTGTCCTTCTTAACAACTTTTTTCATTGTGAAAATAATGTCCATCAACCATCTATGCAATGAATTCATTTAATTCCAACAAACAATGGAGTCCTTGATCTTGATTAGCATTTCTTATTGATATTAATTGTTTGAATTTCAAAATAAAGATTCCCTCCCATCATTTCTAGTTATCAAGGAACCATTTTTGTTTCCAACCATGCTTTTTAATATAGCGATCACCAAATTCACATTTATGCCTAAACTACCTGGTAAATGATTAAAACGACCATGTCTACACATCATTAAAACACTAAATGTGTTTAATTCTATCATCTAATGGAGTCAAGCATCTTGAATTGCTTTTTGTATTAATGTAATGTGGTTCAATTCGTAAATATTGAAGCTTCTATTCACTTCATGCTAATTAGACTCCTCTTTTTCTAAGAAGCACTATCTTTCATGCAATGACCATGAAATTATCTTTTGTGTCCTTGCTAACAACTATTTTCATTGTGAAAGCAATGTCCTTCCGAATATTTTTAGTTAGTAGGGCTCCTCTTTTGGTTCCGAACACCTTTTTGATACAGTGATCATCAAATTCACTTTTATGCCTAAACTACCTAGTAAATTAATTAAAACAAACAAGTCCAAACACCACTAAGACACTAAAAGTGGTTATTTCCATCAACTGATGGAGTCATTCATCTTTAATTGCATTTCGTACTAATGTTAAGTGGTTGACTTTCTAAATAATGAGGCATTCTATTCACTTCATGCTAATTAGGATTTTCATTTTGTCAGAAGCACTATCTTTCATGCAATGACCATGAAATTATCATTTGTGTCCTCCTTAACAACTATTTCCATTGTGAAAACAATGTCCATCAACCATATACGGAATGAATTCATTCAATTCCAACAAAGAATGGACTCTTTGATCATGATTAGCATTTCTTATTGATATTAATTGGTTGAATTTCAAAATAAAGCGTCCAACCATGCTTTTTAATATAGTGATCACCAAATTCACATTTATGCCTAAACTACCCAGTAAATGAATTAAAACAAAAAGTCTAAACATCATTAAAACACTAAATGTGTTTACTTCAATCAACTAATGTTGACAATCATCTTCAATTGCCTTTTGTTTTAATGTAATGTGGTTGAATTCGTAAATATTGAAGCCTTCTATTCACTTCATGCTAATTAGGCTCCTCTTTTTCTAAGAAGCAATATCCTTCATGCAATGACCATGGAATTATCTTTTGTGTCCATCTTCACAACTATTTGCATTGTGAAAGCAATGTCGATCAACCATCTATACAATGAATTCATTCAATTGCAACAAACAATGGAGTCCTTGATCATGATTAGCATTTCTTATTGATATTAATTGGTTGAATTTCAAAATAAAGCGTCCCTCCCATCATTTCTAGTTAGCAAGGAACCTTTTTTCTTTCCAACCATGCTTTTTAATATAGTGATCACGAAATTCACATTTATGCCTAAACTACCCAGTAAATGAATTAAAACAAACAAGTCTAAACATCATTAAAATACTAAATGTGTTTACTTCCATCAACTAATGTAGTCAATCATCTTCAATTGCTTTTTGTTTTAATGTAATGTGGTTGAATTCGTAAATATTAAAGCCTTATATTCACTTCATGCTAATTAGGCTCCTCTTTTTCTAAGAAGCAATATCCTTCATACAATGACCATGGAATTATCTTTTGTGTCCATCTTCACAACTATTTGCATTGTGAAAGCAATGCAAATCAACCATCTATACACTGAATTCATACAATTGCAACAAACAATGGAGTCCTTGATCATGATTAGCATTTCTTATTGATATTAATTGGTTGAATTCAAAAATAAAGAGTCCTTCCAAATATTTTTAGTTAGTAGGGCTCCTCTTTTGATTCCAAACAAACTTTTTGATATAGTGATCATCAAATTCACTTTTATGCCTAAACGACCAAGTAAATTAAATAAAACAAACAAGTCCAAACACCACTAAGACACTAAAAGTGTTTATTTCCATCAACTGATGGAGTCATTCATCTTTAATTGCATTTCGTACTAATGTTAAGGGGTTGAATTGCTAAATAATGAGCCGTTCAATTCACCTCATGCTAATTAGGATCCTCATTTTGCCAGAAGAGATATCTTTCATGGAATTACCATGAAATTATCAGTCGTGTCCTTCTTAACAACTATTTGCATTGTGAAAGCAATGTCGATCAACCATCTATACAATGAATTCATTCAATTGCAACAAACAATGGAGACCTTGATCATGATTAGCATTTCTTATTGATATTAATTGGTTGAATTCAAAAATAAAGTGTCCCTCCCATCATTTCTAGTTAGCAAGGCACCTTTTTTGCTTCCAACTATGCTTTTTAATATAGTGATCACCAAATTCACATTTATGCCTAAACTACCTAGTAAATGAATTAAAACAAATAAGTTTAAACACCATTAAAACACTAAATGTGTTTAATTTCATCAACTAATGGAGTCAGGCATCTTGAATTGCTTTTTGTATTAATGTAATGTGGTTCAATTCGTAAATATTGAAGCTTTCTATTCACTTCATGCTAATTACACTCCTCTTTTTCTAAGAAGCACTATCTTTCATGCAATGACCATGAAATTATCTTTTGTGTCCTTCGTAACAACTATTTGCATTGTGAAAGCAATGTCCGTCAACCATCTATACCATGAATTCATTCAATTCCAACAAACAATTGAGTCCATGATCTTGATTAGCATTTCTTATTGATATTAATTGGTTGAATTCCAAAATAAAGAGTGCCTCCGATCAATTCTACTTCGTAGGGCTCCTCTTTTGGTTCCAAGCAAACGTTTTGATAAAGTGATCATCAAATTCACTCTTATGCCTAAACTACCTAGTAAATTAATTAAAAAAACAAGTCCAAAAACCACTAAGACACTAAAAGTGTTTATTTCCATCAACTGATGGAGTCATTCATCTTTAATTGCATTTCGTACTAATGTTAAGTGGTTCAATTTCTAAATAATGAGGCATTCAATTCACCTCATGCTAATTAGGATCCTCACTTTTCCAGAAGCAATATCCTTCATGCAATGACCATGGAATTATCTTTTGTCTCCATCTTCACAACTATTTGCATTGTGAAAGCAATGCAAATCAACCATCTATAATTGCAATCAACAATGGAATCCTTGATCATGATTAGCATTTCTTATTGATATTAATTGGTTGAATTCAAAAGTAAAGAGTCCTTCCGAATATTTTTAGTTAGTAGGGCTCCCCTTTTGGTTCCGAACACCTTTTTGATATAGTGATCATCAAATTCACTTTTATGCCTAAACTACCTAGTAAATTAATTAAAACAAACATGTCCAAAAACCACAAAGACACTAAAAGTGGTTATTTCCATCAACTGATGGAGTCAGTCATCTTTAATTGCATTTCATACTAAATAATGAGGCGTTCAATTCACCTCATGCTAATTAGGATCCTCATTTTGTCAGAAGCACTATCTTTCATGCAATGACCATGAAATTATCATTTGTGTCCTTCTTAACAACTATTTTCATTGAGAAAACAATGTCCATCAACCATATACGGAATGAATTCATTCAATTCCAACAAAGAATGGACTCTTTGATTATGATTACCATTTCTTATTGATATTAATTGGTTGAATTTCAAAATAAAGCGTCCCTCCCATCATTTCTAGTTAGCAAGGAACCTTTTTTGTTTCCAACCATGCTTTTTAATATAGTGATCACCAAAGTCACATTTATGCCTAAACTACCCAGTAAATGACTTAAAACAAAAAAGTCTAAACATCATTAAAACACTAAATGTGTTTACTTCCATCAACTAATGTAGTCAATCATCTTCAATTGCTTTTTGTTTTAATATAATGTGGTTGAATTCGTAAATATTAAAGCCTTATATTCACTTCATGCAAATTAGGCTCCTCTTTTTCTAAGAAGCAATATCCTTCATGCAATGACCATGGAATTATCTTTTGTGTCCATCTTCACAACTATTTGCATTGTGAAAGCAATGCAAATCAAACATCTATACATTGAATTCATACAATTGCAACAAACAATGGAGACCTTGATCACGATTAGCATTTCTTATTGATATTAATTGGTTGAATTCAAAAATAAAGAGTCCTTCCGAATATTTTTAGTTAGTAGGGCTCCTCTTTGGATTCCAAACAAACTTTTTGATAAAGTGATCATCAAATTCACTTTTATGCCTAAACGACCAAGTAAATTAAATAAAACAAACAAGTCTAAACACCACTAAGACGCTAAAAGTGTTTATTTCCATCAAATGATGGAGTCATTCATCTTTAATTGCATTTCTTACTAATGTTAAGTGGTTGAATTTCTAAATAATGAGGCGTTCAATTCACCTCATGCTAATTAGGATCCTCATTTTGCCAGAAGCACTATCTTTCATGCAATGACAATGAAATTATCATTTGTGTCCTTCTTAACAACTATTTTCATTGAGAAAACAATGTCCATCAACCATATACGGAATGAATTCATTCAATTCCAACAAAGAATGGACTCTTTGATCATGATTAGCATTTCTTATTGATATTAATTGGTTGAATTTAAAAATAAAGCGTCCCTCCCATAATTTCTAGTTAGCAAGGAACCTTTTTTGTTTCCAACCATGCTTTTTAATATAGTGATCACCAAATTCACATTTATGCCTAAACTACCCAGTAAATGAATTAAAACAAACAAGTCTAAACATCATTAAAACACTAAATGTGTTTATTTCCATCAACTAATGTAGTCAATCATCTTTAATTGCTTTTTGTTTTAATGTAATGTGGTTGAATTCGTAGATATTAAAGCCTTATATTCACTTTATGCTAATTAGGCTCCTCTTTTTCTAACAAGCAATATCCTTCATGCAATGACCATGGAATTATTGTGTCCATCTCCACAACTATTTGAATTGTGAAAGCAATGTCGATCAACCATCTATACAATGAATTCATTCAATTGCAACAAACAATGGAGACCTTGATCATGATTAGCATTTCTTATTGATATTAATTGGTTGAATTCAAAAAATAAAGAGTCCTTCTGAAAATTTTTAGTTAGTAGGGCTCCTCTTTTGGTTCCTAACACCTTTTTGATACAGTGATCATCAAATTCACTTTTATGCCTAAACTACCTAGTAAATTAATTAAAACAAACACGTCGAAAAACCACAAAGACACAAAGTGTTTATTTCCATCAACTGATGGAGTCATTCATCTTTAATTGCATTTCGTACTAATGTTAAGTGGTTGAATTGCTAAATAATGAGGCGTTCAATTCACCTCATGCTAATTAGGATCCTCATTTTGTCAAAAGCACTATCTTTCATGCAATGACCATGAAATTATCATTTGTATCCTTCTTAACAACTATTTTCATTGTGAAAACCATGTCCATCAACCTTATACAGAATGAATTCTTTCAATTCCAACAAACAATGGACCCTTTGATCATGATTAGCATTTCTTATTGATATTAATTGGTTGAATTCCAAAATAAAGTATTCCTCCGATCATTTTTAATTAGTAGGGCTCCTCTTTTGATTCCAAACAAACTTTTTGAAATAATGATCATCAAATTCACTTTTATGCCTAAACGACCAAGTAAATTAAATAAAACAAACAAGTCCAAACACCACTAAGACCCTAAAAGTGTTTATTTCCATCAAATGATGGAGTCATTCATCTTTAATTGCATTTCTTACTAATGTTAAGTGGTTGAATTTCTAAATAATGAGGCGTTCAATTCACTTCATGCTAATTAGGATCCTCATTTTCTCAGAAGCACTATATTTCATGCAATGACCATGAAATTATCATTTGTGCCCTTCTTAACAACTATTTTCATTGAGCAAACAAAGTCCATCAACCATATACGGAATGAATTCATTCAATTCCAACAAAGAATGGACTCTTTGATCATGATTAGCATTTCTTATTGATATTAATTGGTTGAATTTCAAAATAAAGCGTCCCTCCCATCATTCCTCGTTAGCAAGGAAATTTTTTTGTTTTCGACCATGCTTTTTAATATAGTGATCACATTTATGCCTAAACTACCTAGTAAATGAATTATAATAGACAAGTCTAAACATCATTAAAACACTAAATTAGTTTACTTCCATCAACTAATGTAGTCAATCATCTTGAATTTCTTTTTGTTTTAATGTAATGTGGTTGAATTCGTAAATATTGAAGCCTTTTATTCATTTCATGCTAATTAGGCTCCTCCTTTTCTAAGAAGCAATATCTTTCATACAGTGACCATGAAATTAACTTTGGAGTCCTTCTTCACAACTATTTGCATTGTGAAAGCAATGTCCATCAACCATCTATACAATGAATTCATTCAATTCTAACAAACAATTGAGTCCATGATCTTGATTAGCATTTCTTATTGATATTAATTGGTCGAATTCCAAAATAAAGAGTCCCTTCGATCATTTATTGTTAGTAGAGCTCCTCTTTTGGCTCCAAACAAACTTTTTGATATAGTGATCATCACATTCACTCTTATGCCTAAACTACCTAATAAATTAATTAAAAAAACAAGTCTAAAAACCACTAAGACACTAAAAGTGTTTTTTTCCATCAACTGATGGAGTCATTCATCTTTAATTGCATTTCGTACTAATGTTAAGTGGTTGAATTTCTAAATAATGAGGCGTTCAATTCACCTCATGCTAATTAGGATCCTCATTTTTCCAGAAGCACTATCTTTCATCCAATGACCATGAAATTATCATTTGTGTCCTTCTTAACAACTATTTTCATTGTGAAAACCATGTCCATCAACCATCTATACAATGAATTCATTCAATTCAAACAAACAATGGAGTCCTTGATCTTGATTAGCATTTCCTATTGATATTAATTGGTTGAATTTCAAGATAAAGAGTCCCTCCCATCATTTCTAATTAGCAAGGCACCTTTTTTGTTTCCAACCAAGCTTTTTAATATAGTGATCATCAAATTCACATTTATGCCTAAACTACCAAGTAAATGAATTAAAAAAACCATGTCTACACATCATTAAAACACTAAATGTGTTTAATTCCATCAACTAATGGAGTCAAGTATTTTGAATTGCTTTTTCTATTAATGTAATGTGGTTCAATTCGTAAATATTGAAGCTTTCTATTCACTTCATGCTAATTACACTCCTCTTTTTCTAAGAAGCACTATCTTTCATGCAATTACCATGAAATTATCTTTTGTGTCCTTCCTAACAACTATTTGCATTGTGAAAGCAATGTCCGTCAACCATCTATACCATGAATTCATTCAATTCCAACAAACAATTGAGTCCATGATCTTGATTAGCATTTCTTATTGATATTAATTGGTTGAATTGCAAAATAAAGAGTCCCTCTGATCATTTCTACTTTGTAGGGCTCCTCTTTTGGTTCCAAACAAACTTTTTTGATACAGTGATCATCAAATTCACTCTTATGCCTAAACTACCTACTAAATTAATTAAAAAAACAAGTCCAAAAACCACTAACACACTAAAAGTGTTTATTTCCATCAACTGATGGAGTCATTCATCTTTAATTGCATTTCATACTAATGTTAAGTGGTTGAATTTCTAAATAATGAGGCGTGCAATTCACCTCATGCTAATTAGGATCCTCATTTTGCCAGAAGCACTTTCATGCAATGACCATGAAATTATCATTTGTGTCCTTCTTAACAACTATTTTCATTGTGAAAACAATGTCCATCAACCATCTATAGAATGAATTCATTCAATTCAAACAAACAATGGAGTCCTTGATCTTGATTAGCATTTCCTATTGATATTAATTGTTTGAATTTCAAAATAAAGAGTCCCTCGCATCATTTCTAGTTATCAAGGCACCTTTTTTGTTTCCAACCATGCTTTTTAATATAGTGATCATAAAATTCACATTTATGCCGAAACTACCTAGTAAATGAATTAAAACAACCATGTCTACACATCATTAAAACACTAAATGTGTTTAATTCCATCAACTAATGGAGTCAAGCATCTTGAATTGCTTTTTGTATTAATGTAATGTGGTTCAATTCGTAAATATTGAAGCTTTCTATTCACATCATGCTAATTACACTCCTCTTTTTCTAAGAAGCACTATCTTTCATGCAATGACCATGAAATTATCTCTTGTGTCCTTCCTAACAACTATTTGCATTGTGAAAGCAATGTCCGTCAACCATCTATACCATGAATTCATTCAATTCCAACAAACAATTGAGTCCATGATCTTGATTAGCATTTCTTATTGATATTAATTGGTTGAATTCCAAAATAAAGAGTCCCTCTGATCATTTCTAGTTAGTAGGGCTCCTCTTTTGGTTCCAAACAAAAGTTTTGATACAGTGATCATCAAATTCACTTTTATGCCTAAGCTATCAAATAATTTGATAAAAACAAACAAGTCAAAACACCACTAAGACACTAAAAGTGTTTATTTCCATCAACTGATAGAGTCATTCATCTTTAATTGCATTTCATACTAATGTTAAGTGGTTGAATTCCTAAATAATGTGGCTTTCTATTCACTTCATGCTAATTAGGATCCTCATTTTGTCAGAAGCACTATCTTTCATGTGATGACCATGAAATTATCATTTATGTCCTTCTTAACATCTATTTTCATTTTGAAAACAATGTCCATCAACCATATACAGAATGAATTCATTCAATTCCAACAAAGAATGGACTCTTTGATCATGATTAGCATTTCTTATTGATATTAATTGGTTGAATTTAAAAATAAAGCGTCCCTCCCATCATTTCTAGTTAGCAAGGAACCTTTTTTGTTTCCAACCATGCTTTTTAATATAGTGATCACCAAATTCACATTTATGCCTAAACTACCCAGTAAATGAATTAAAACAAACAAGTCTAAACATCATTAAAACACTAAATGTGTTTACTTCCATCAACAAATGTAGTCAATCATCTTCAATTGCTTTTTGTTTTAATGTAATGTGGTTGATTTCGTAAATATTAAAGCCTTATATTCACTTCATGCTAATTAGGCTCCTCTTTTTCTAAGAAGCAATATCTTTCATGCAATGACCATGGAATTATCTTTTGTGTCCATCTCCACAACTATTTGCATTGTGAAAGCAATGTCGATCAACCATTTATACAATGAATTCATTCAATTGCAACAAACAATGGAGACCTTGATCATGATTAGCATTTCTTATTGATATTAATTGGTTGAATTCAAAAATAAAGAGTCCTTCCGAAAATTTTTAGTTAGTAGGGCTCCTCTTTTGGTTCCGAACAACGTTTTGATACAGTGATCACCAAATTCACTTTTATGCCTAAACTACCTAGTAAATTAATTAAAACAAACACGTCCAAAAACCACAAAGACACAAAGTGTTTATTTCCATCAACTGATGGTGTCATTCATCTTTAATTGCATTTCGTACTAATGTCAAGTGGTTCAATTTCTAAATAATGAGGCGTTCTATTCACTTCATGCTAATTAGGATCCGCATTTTGTCAAAAGCACTATCTTTCATGCAATGACCATGAAATTATCTTTTGTCCTTCTTAACAACTATTTTCATTGTGAAAACAATGTCCATCAACCATCTATAGAATGAATTCATTTCATTCCAACAAACAATGGAGTCCTTGATCTTGATTAGCATTTCTTATTGATATTAATTGTTTGAATTTCAAAATAAAGAGTCCCTCCCATCATTTCTAGTTATCAAGGCACCTTTTTTGTTTCCAACCATGCTTTTTTTAATATAGTGATCATAAAATTCACATTTATGCCGAAACTACCTAGTAAATGAATTAAAACAACCATGTCTACACATCATTAAAACACTAAATGTGTTTAATTCCATCAACTAATGGAGTCAAGCATCTTGAATTGCTTTTTGTATTAATGTAATGTGGTTCAATTCGTAAATATTGAAGCTTTCTATTCACATCATGCTAATTACACTCCTCTTTTTCTAAGAAGCACTATCTTTCATGCAATGACCATGAAATTATCTCTTGTGTTCTTCCTAACAACTATTTGCATTGTGAAAGCAATGTCCGTCCACCATCTATACCATGAATTCATTCAATTCCAACAAACAATTGAGTCCATGATCTTGATTAGCATTTCTTATTGATATTAATTGGTTGAATTCAAAAATAAAGAGTCCCTCTGATCATTTCTAGTTAGTAGGGCTCCTCTTTTGGTTCAAAACAAACATTTTGATACAGTGATCATCAAATTCACTTTTATGCCTATGCTATCAAGTAATTTGATAAAAACAAACAAGTCAAAACAACACTAAGACACTAAAAGTGTTTATTTCCATCAACTGATAGAGTCATTCATCTTTAATTGCATTTCGTACTAATGTTAAGTGGTTGAATTCCTAAATAAGGTGGCTTTCTATTCACTTCATGCTAATTAGGATCCTCATTTTGTCAGAAGCACTATCTTTCATGCAATCACCATGAAATTATCATTTGTGTCCTACTTAACATCTATTTTCATTGTGAAAACAATGTCCATCAACCATATACAGAATGAATTCATTCAATTCCAACAAAGAATGGACTCTTTGATCATGATTAGCATTTCTTATTGATATTAATTGGTTGAATTCCAAAATAAAGAGTTCCTCTGATCATTTCTAGTTAGTAGGGCTCCTCTTTTGGTTCCAAACAAACGTTTTGATACAGTGATCATCAAATTCACTTTTATGCCTAAGCTATCAGGTAATTTCATAAAAACAAACAAGTCAACCATGCTTTTTAATATAGTGATCACCAAATTCACATTTATGCCTAAACTACCCAGTAAATGAATTAAAACAAACAAGTCTAAACATCATTAAAACACTAAATGTGTTTACTTCCATCAACTAATGTAGTCAATCATCTTCAATTGCTTTTTGTTTTAATGTAATGTGGTTGAATTCGTAAATATTAAAGCCTTATATTCACTTCATGCTAATTAGGCTCCTCTTTTTCTAAGAAGCAATATCCTTCATGCAATGACCATGGAATCATCTTTTGTGTCTGTCTCCACAACTATTTGCATTGTGAAAGCAATGTCAATCAACCATTTATACAATGAATGCATTCAATTGCAACAAACAATGGAGACCTTGATCATGATTAGCATCTCTTATTGATATTAATTGGTTGAATTCAAAAATAAAGAGTCCTTCCGAAAATTTTTAGTTAGTAGGGCTCCTCTTTTGGTTACGAACAACTTTTTGATACAGTGATCACCAAATTCACTTTTATGCCTAAACTACCTAGTAAATTAATTAAGACAAACATGTCCAAAAACCACAAAGACACTAAAAGTGTTTATTTCCATCAACTAATGGAGTCATTCATCTTTAATTGCATTTCATACTAATGTCAAGTGGTTGAATTTCTAAATAATGAGGTGTTGTATTCACTTCATACTAATTAGGATCCTCATTTTGTCAGAAGCACTATCTTTCATGCAACGACCATGAAATTATCATTTGTCCTTCTTAACAACTATTTTCATTGTGAAAACAATGTCCATAAACCATATACAGAATGAATTCATTCAATTCCAACAAAGAATGGACTCTTTGATCATGATTAGCATTTCTTATTGATATTAATTGGTTGAATTTGAAAATAAAGCGTCCCTCCCATCATTTCTAGTTAGCAAGGAACCTTTTTTGTTTCCAACCATGCTTTTTAATATAGTGATTACCAAATTCACATTTATGCCTAAAGTACCTAGTAAACGAATTAAAACAAACAAGTCTAAACATCATCAAAACACTAAATGTGTTTACTTCCATCAACAAATGTAGTCAATCATCTTCAATTGCTTTTTGTTTTAATGTAATGTGGTTGAATTCGTAAATATTAAAGGCTTATATTCACTTCATGCTAATTAGGCTCCTCTTTTTCTAAGAAGCAATATCCTTCATGCAATGACCATGGAATTATCTTTTGTGTCCATCTCCACAGCTATTTGCATTGTGAAAGCAATGTCGATCAACCATTTATACAATGAATTCATTCAATTGCAACAAACAATGGAGACCTTGATCATGATTAGCATTTCTTATTGATATTAATTGGTTGAATTCAAAAATAAAGAGTCCTTCCGAAAATTTTTAGTTAGTAGGGCTCCTCTTTTGGTTCCGAACAACTTTTTGATACAGTGATCACCAAATTCACTTTTATGCCTAAACTACCTAGTAAATTAATTAAAACAAACATGTCCAAAAACCACAAAGACACAAAGTGTTTATTTCCATCAACTGATGGTGTCATTCATCTTTAATTGCATTTCGTACTAATGTCAAGTGGTTCAATTTCTAAATAATGAGGCGTTCTATTCACTTCATGCTAATTAGGATCCGCATTTTGTCAGAAGCACTATCTTTCATGCAATGACCATGCAATTATCTTTTGTCCTTCTTAACAACTATTTTCATTGTGAAAACAATGTCCATCAACCATCTATAGAATGAATTCATTTCATTCCAACAAACAATGGAGTCCTTGATCTTGATTAGCATTTCTTATTGATATTAATTGTTTGAATTTCAAAATAAAGAGTCCCTCCCATCATTTCTAGTTATCAAGGCACCTTTTTTGTTTCCAACCATGCTTTTTAATATAGTGATCATAAAATTCACATTTATGCCGAAACTACCTAGTAAATGAATTAAAACAACCATGTCTACACATCATTAAAACACTAAATGTGTTTAATTCCATCAACTAATGGAGTCAAGCATCTTGAATTGCTTTTTTTATTAATGTAATATGGTTCAATTCGTAAATATTGAAGCTTTCTATTCACATCATGCTAATTACACTCCTCTTTTTCTAAGAAGCACTATCTTTCATGCAATGACCATGAAATTATCTCTTGTGTCCTTCCTAACAACTATTTGCATTGTGAAAGGAATGTCCGTCAACCATCTATACCATGAATTCATTCAATTCCAACAAACAATTGAGTCCATGATCTTGATTAACATTTCTTATTGATATTAATTGGTTGAATTCCAAAATAAAGAGTCCCTCTGATCATTTCTAGTTAGTAGGGCTCCTCTTTTGGTTCCAAACAAACGTTTTGATACAGTGATCATCAAATTCACTTTTATGCCTATGCTATCAAGTAATTTGATAAAAACAAACAAGTCAAAACACAACTAAGACACCAAAAGTGTTTATTTCCATCAACTGATAGAGTCATTCATCTTTAATTGCATTTCGTACTAATGTTAAGTGGTTGAATTCCTAAATAACGTGGCTTTCTATTCACTTCATGCTAATTAGGATCCTCATTTTGTCAGAAGCACTATCTTTCATGCAATGACCATGAAATTATCATTTGTGTCCTTCTTAACATCTATTTTCATTGTGAAAACAATGTCCATCAACCATATACAGAATGAATTCATTTAATTCCAACATAGAATGGACTCATTGATCATGACTAGCATTTCTTATTGATATTAATTGGTTGAATTCCAAAATAAAGAGTCCCTCTGATCATTTCTAGTTAGTAGGGCTCCTCTTTTCGCTCCAAACAAACATTTTGATACAGTGATCATCAAATTCACTTTTATGCCTAAGCTATCAGGTCATTTGATAAAAACAAACAAGTCAACCATGCTTTTTAATATAGTGATCACCAAATTCACATTTATGCCTAAACTACCCAGTAAATGAATTAAAACAAACAAGTCTAAACATCATTAAAACACTAAATGTGTTTACTTCCATCAACTAATGTAGTCAATCATCTTCAATTGCTTTTTGTTTTAATGTAATGTGGTTGAATTCGTAAATATTAAAGCCTTATATTCACTTCATGCTAATTAGGCTCCTCTTTTTCTAAGAAGCAATATCCTTCATGCAATGACCATGGAATTATCTTTTGTGTCCATCTCCACAGCTATTTGCATTGTGAAAGCAATGTCGATCAACCATTTATACAATGAATTCATTCAATTGCAACAAACAATGGAGACCTTGATCATGATTAGCATTTCTTATTGATATTAATTGGTTGAATTCAAAAATAAAGAGTCCTTCCGAAAATTTTTAGTTAGTAGGGCTCCTCTTTTGGTTCCGAACAACTTTTTGATACAGTGATCACCAAATTCACTTTTATGCCTAAACTACCTAGTAAATTAATTAAAACAAACACGTCCAAAAACCACAAAGACACAAAGTGTTTATTTCCGTCAATTGATGGAGTCATTCATCTTTAATTGCATTTCGTACTAATGTCAAGTGGTTGAATTTCTAAATAATGAGGCGTTCTATTCACTTCATGCTAATTAGGATCCTCATTTTGTCAGAAGCACTATCTTTCATGCAATGACCATGAAATTATCATTTGTCCTTCTTAACAACTATCTTCATTGTGAAAACAATGTCCATCAACCATCTATAGAATGAATTCATTTAATTCCAACAAACAATGGAGTCCTTGATCTTGATTAGCATTTCTTATTGATATTAATTATTTGAATTTCAAAATAAAGAGTCCCTCCCATCATTTCTAGTTATCAAGGCACCTTTTTTGTTTCCAACCATGCTTTTTAATATAGTGATCATAAAATTCACATTTATGCCGAAACTACCTAGTAAATGAATTAAAACAACCATGTCTACACATCATTAAAACACTAAATGTGTTTAATTCCATCAACTAATGGAGTCAAGCATCTTGAATTGCTTTTTGTATTAATGTAATATGGTTCAATTCGTAAATATTGAAGCTTTCTATTCACATCATGCTAATTACACTCCTCTTTTTCTAAGAAGCACTATCTTTCATGCAATGACCATGAAATTATCTCTTGTGTCCTTCCTAACAACTATTTGCATTGTGAAAGCAATGTCCGTCAACCATCTATACCATGAATTCATTCAATTCCAACAAACAATTGAGTCCATGATCTTGATTAGCATTTCTTATTGATATTATTTGTTTGAATTCCAAAATAAAGAGTCCCTCTGATCATTTCTAGTTAGTAGGGCTCCTCTTTTGGTTCCAAACAAACGTTTTGATACAGTGATCATCAAATTCACTTTTATGCCTATGATATCAAGTAATTTGATAAAAACAAACAAGTCAAAACACCACTAAGCCACTAAAAGTGTTTATTTCCATCAACTGATAGAGTCATTCATCTTTAATTGCATTTTTTACTAATGCTAAGTGGTTGAATTACTAAATAATGTGGGTTTCTATTCACTTCATGCTAATTAGGATCCTCATTTTGTCAGAAGCACTATCTTTCATCCAACGACCATGAAATTATCATTTGTGTCCTTCTTAACATCTATTTTCACTATGAAAACAATGTCCATCAACCATATACAGAATGAATTCATTCAATTCCAACAAAGAATGAATTCATTCAATTCCAACAAAGAATGAACTCTTTGATCATGATTAGCATTTCTTATTGATATTAATTGGTTGAATTCCAAAATAAAGAGTCCCTCTGATCATTTCTAGTTAGTAGGGCTCCTCTTTTGGTTGCAAGCAAACGTTTTGATACAGTGATCATCAAATTCACTTTTATGCCTAAGCTATCAGGTAATTTGATAAAAACAAACAAGTCAACCATGCTTTTTAATATAGTGATCACCAAATTCACATTTATGCCTAAACTACCCAGTAAATGAATTAAAACAAAAAGTCTAAACATCATTAAAACACTAAATGTGTTTACTTCCATCAACTAATGTAGTCAATCATCTTCAATTGCTTTTTGTTTTAATGTAATGTGGTTGAATTCGTAAATATTAAAGCCTTATATTCACTTCATGCTAATTAGGCTCCTCTTTTTCTAAGAAGCAATATCCTTCATGCAATGACCATGGAATTATCTTTTGTGTCCATCTCCACAACTATTTGCATTGTGAAAGCAATGTCGATCAACCATTTATACAATGAATTCATTCAATTGCAACAATCAATGGAGACCTTGATCATGATTAGCATTTCTTATTGATATTAATTGGTTGAATTCAAAAATAAAGAGTCCTTCCGAAAATTTTTAGTTAGTAGGGCTCCTCTTTTGGTTTCCGAACACAACTTTTTGATACAGTGATCACCAAATTCACTTTTATGCCTAAACTACCTAGTAAATTAATTAAAACAAACATGTCCAAAAACCACAAAGACACTAAAAGTGTTTATTTCCATCAACTAATGGAGTCATTCATCTTTAATTGCATTTCGTACTAATGTCAAGTGGTTGAATTTCTAAATAATGAGGCGTTCTATTCACTTCATGCTAATTAGGATCCTCATTTTGTCAGAAGCACTATCTTTCATGCAATGACCATGAAATTATCATTTGTCCTTCTTAACAACTATTTTCATTGCGAAAACAATGTCCATCAACCATATACGGAATAAATTCATTCAATTCCAACAAAGAATGGACTCTTTGATCATGATTAGCATTTCTTATTGATATTAATTGGTTGAATTCCAAAATAAAGAGTCCCTCTGATCATTTCTAGTTAGTAGGGCTCCTCTTTTGGTTCCAAACAAACGTTTTGATACAGTGATCATCAAATTCACTTTTATGCCTAAGCTATCAAGTAATTTGATAAAAACAAACAAGTCAAAACACCACTAAGACACTAAAAGTGTTTATTTCCATCAACTGATAGAGTCATTCATCTTTAATTGCATTTCGTACTAATGTTAAGTGGTTGAATTCCTAAATAATGTGGCTTTCTATTCACTTCATGCTAATTAGGATCCTCATTTTGTCAGAAGCACTATCTTTCATGCAATGACCATGAAATTATCATTTGTGTCCTTCTTAACATCTATTTCCATTGTGAAAACAATGTCCATCAACCATATACAGAATGAATTCATTCAATTCCAACAAAGAATGGACTCTTTGATCATGATTAGCATTTCTTATTGATATTAATTGGTTGAATTCCAAAATAAAGAGTCCCTCTGATCATTTCTAGTTAGTAGGGCTCCTCTTTTGGTTGCAAGCAAACGTTTTGATACAGTGATCATCAAATTCACTTTTATGCCTAAGCTATCAGGTAATTTGATAAAAACAAACAAGTCAACCATGCTTTTTAATATAGTGATCACCAAATTCACATTTATGCCTAAACTACCCAGTAAATGAATTAAAACAAACAAGTCTAAACATCATTAAAACACTAAATGTGTTTACCTCCATCAACTAATGTAGTCAATCATCTTCAATTGCTTTTTGTTTTAATGTAATGTGGTTGAATTCGTAAATATTAAAGCCTTATATTCACTTCATGCTAATTAGGCTCCTCTTTTTCTAAGAAGCAATATCCTTCATGCAATGACCATGGAAATTATCTTTTGTGTCCATCTCCACACTACTATTTGCATTGTGAAAGCAATGTCGATCAACCATTTATACAATGAATTCATTCAATTGCAAACAAACAATGGAGACCTTGATCATGATTAGCATTTCTTATTGATATTAATTGGTTGAATTCAAAAATAAAGAGTCCTTCCGAAAATTTTTAGTTAGTAGGGCTCCCTTTTTTGTTTTCCGAACAACTTTTTTTTGATACAGTGATCACCAAATTCACTTTTATGCCTAAACTACCTAGTAAATTAATTTAAAACAAACATGTCCCAAAAACCACAAAGACACTAAAAGTGTTTATTTCCATCAACTAATGGAGTCATTCATCTTTAATTGCATTTCGTACTAATGTCAAGTGGTTGAATCTTTCTAAATAATGAGGCGTTCTATTCACTTCATGCTAATTAGGATCCTCATTTTTGTCAGAAGCACTATCTTTCATGCAATGACCATGAAATTATCATTTGTCCTTCTTAATAACTATTTTCATTGCGAAAACAATGTCCATCAACCATATACGGAATGAATTCATTCAATTCCAACAAAGAATGGACTCTTTGATCATGATTAGCATTTCTTATTGATATTAATTGGTTGAATTTAAAAATAAAGCGTCCCTCCCATCATTTCTAGCTAGCGAGGAACCTTTTTTGTGTCCAACCATGCTTTTTAATATAGTGATCACCAAATTCACATTTATGCCTAAACTACCCAGTAAATGAATTAAAACAAACAAGTCTAAACATCATTAAAACACTAAATGTGTTTACTTCCATCAACTAATGTAGTCAATCATCTTCAATTGCTTTTTGTTTTAATGTAATGTGGTTGAATTCGTAAATATGAAAGCCTTATATTCACTTCATGCTAATTAGGCTCCTCTTTTTCTAAGAAGCAATATCTTTCATGCAATGACCATGAAATTATCTTTTGTGTCCATCTCACACAACTATTTACATTGTGAAAGCAATGTCGATCAACCATTTATACAATGAATTCATTCAATTGCAACAAACAATGGAGACCTTGATCATGATTAGCATTTCTTATTGATATTAATTGGTTGAATTCAAAAATAAAGAGCCCTTCCGAAAATTTTTTTAGTTAGTAGGGCTCCTCTTTTGGTTCCGAACAACTTTTTGATACAGTGATCACCAAATTCACTTTTATGTCTAAACTACCTAGTAAATTAATTAAAACAAACACGTCGAAAAACCACAAAGACACAAGGTGTTTATTTCCATCAACTGATGGAGTCATTCATCTTTAATTGCATTTCGTACTAATGTCAAGTGGTTGAATTTCTAAATAATGAGGCGTTCTATTCACTTCATGCTAATTAGGATCCTCATTTTGTCAGAAGCACTATCTTTCATCATGCAATGACCATGAAATTATCATTTTGTCCTTCTTAACAACTATTTTCATTGTGTGAAAACAATGTCCATCAACCATCTATACGGAATGAATTCATTTAATTCCAACAAACAATGGAGTCCTTGATCTTGATTAGCATTTCTTATTGATATTAATTTGTTTGAATTTCAAAAATAAAGAGTCCCTCCCCCATCATTTCTAGTTATCAAGGCACCTTTTTTGTTTCCAACCATGCTTTTTAATATAGTGATCATAAAATTCACATTTATGCTAAACTACCTAGTAAATGAATTAAAACAACCATGTCTAACACATCATTAAAACACTAAATGTGTTTAATTCCATCAACAAATGGAGTCAATCATCTTGAATTGCTTTTTGTATTAATGTAATGTTGTTCAAATTCGTAAATATTGAAGCTTTTTATTCACATCATGCTAATAACAGTCCTCTTTTTCTAAGAAGCACTATCTTTCATGCAATGACCATGAAATTATCTCTTGTGTCCTTCCTAACAACTATTTGCATTGTGAAAGCAATGTCCGTCAACCATCTATACCATGAATTCATTCAATTCCAACAAACAATTGAGTCCATGATCTTGATTAGCATTTCTTATTGATATTAATTGGTTGAATTCCAAAATAAAGAGTCCCTCTGATCATTTTTTAGTTAGTAGGGCTCCTCTTTTGGTTCCAAACAAAACATTTTGATACAGTGATCATCAAATTCACTTTTATGCCTAAGCTATCAAGTAATTTGATAAAAACAAACAAGTCAAAACACCACTAAGGCACTAAAAGTGTTTATTTCCATCAACTGATAGAGTCATTCATCTTTAATTGCATTTCGTACTAATGTTAAGTGGTTGAATTCCTAAATAATGTGGCTTTCTATTCACTTCATGCTAATTAGGATCCTCATTTTGTCAGAAGCACTATCTTTCATGCAATGACCATGAAATTATCATTTGTGTCCTTAACAACTATTTTCATTGCGAAAACAATGTCCATCAACCATATACGGAATGAATTCATTCAATTCCAACAAAGAATGGACTCTTTGATCATGATTAGCATTTCTTATTGATATTAATTGGTTGAATTTAAAAATAAAGCGTCCCTCCCATCATTTCTAGTTAGCAAGGAGCCTTTTTTGTTTCCAACCATGCTTTTTAATATAGTGATCACCAAATTCACATTTATGCCTAAACTACCCAGTAAATGAATTAAAACAAACAAGTCTAAACATCATTAAAACACTAAATGTGTTTACTTCCATCAACAAATGTAGTCAATCATCTTCAATTGCTTTTTGTTTTAATGTAATGTGGTTGAATTCGTAAATATTAAAGCCTTATATTCACTTCATGCTAATTAGGCTCCTCTTTTTCTAAGAAGCAATATCTTTCATGCAATGACCATGGAATTATCTTTTGTGTCCATCTCCACAACTATTTGCATTGTGAAAGCAATGTCGATCAACCATTTATACAATGAATTCATTCAATTGCAACAAACAATGGAGACCTTGATCATGATTAGCATTTCTTATTGATATTAATTGGTTGAATTCAAAAATAAAGAGTCCCTTCCGAAAATTTTTAGTTAGTAGGGATCCTCTTTTGGTTCCGAACAACTTTTTGATACAGTGATCACCAAATTCACTTTTATGCCTAAACTACCTAGTAAATTAATTAAAACAAAAACATGTCCAAAAAACCACAAAGACACTAAAAGTGTTTATTTCCATCAACTAATGGAGTCATTCATCTTTAATTGCATTTCGTACTAATGTCAAGTGGTTGAATTTCTAAATAATGAGGCGTTCTATTCACTTCATGCTAATTAGGATCCTCATTTTGTCAGAAGCACTATCTTTCATGCAATGACCATGAAATTATCATTTGTCCTTCTTAACAACTATTTTCATTGCGAAAACAATGTCCATCAACCATATACGGAATGAATTCATTCAATTCCAACAAAGAATGGACTCTTTGATCATGATTAGCATTTCTTATTGATATTAATTGGTTGAATTTAAAAATAAAGCGTCCCTCCCATCATTTCTAGTTAGCAAGGAGCCTTTTTTGTTTCCAACCATGCTTTTTAATATAGTGATCACCAAATTCACATTTATGCCTAAACTACCCAGTAAATGAATTAAAACAAACAAGTCTAAACATCATTAAAACACTAAATGTGTTTACTTCCATCAACAAATGTAGTCAATCATCTTCAATTGCCTTTTGTTTTAATGTAATGTGGTTGAATTCGTAAATATTAAAGCCTTATATTCACTTCATGCTAATTAGGCTCCTCTTTTTCTAAGAAGCAATATCTTTCATGCAATGACCATGGAATTATCTTTTGTGTCCATCTCTCCACAACTATTTGCATTGTGAAAGCAATGTCGATCAACCATTTATACAATGAATTCATTCAATTGCAACAAACAATGGAGACCTTGATCATGATTAGCATTTCTTATTGATATTAATTGGTTGAATTCAAAAAATAAAGAGTCCTTCCGAAAAATTTTTAGTTAGTAGGGCTCCTCTTTTGGTTCCGAACAACTTTTTGATACAGTGATCACCAAATTCACTTTTATGCCTAAACTACCTAGTAAATTAATTAAAACAAACATGTCCAAAAAACCACAAAGACACTAAAAGTGTTTATTTCCATCAACTAATGGAGTCATTCATCTTTAATTGCATTTCGTACTAATGTCAAGTGGTTGAATTTCTAAATAATGAGGCGTTCTATTCACTTCATGCTAATTAGGATCCTCATTTTGTCAGAAGCACTATATCTTTCATGCAATGACCATGAAATTATCATTTTGTCCTTCTTAACAACTATTTTCATTGCGAAAACAATGTCCATCAACCATATACGGAATGAATTCATTCAATTCCAACAAAGAATGGACTCTTTGATCATGATTAGCATTTCTTATTGATATTAATTGGTTGAATTTAAAAATAAAGCGTCCCTCCCATCATTTCTAGTTAGCAAGGAACCTTTTTTGTTTCCAACCATGCTTTTTAATATAGTGATCACCAAATTCACATTTATGCCTAAACTACCCAGTAAATGAATTAAAACAAACAAGTCTAAACATCATTAAAACACTAAATGTGTTTACTTCCATCAACAAATGTAGTCAATCATCTTCAATTGCTTTTTGTTTTAATGTAATGTGGTTGAATTCGTAAATATTAAAGCCTTATATTCACTTCATGCTAATTAGGCTCCTCTTTTTTCTAAGAAGCAATATCTTTCATGCAATGACCATGGAATTATCTTTTGTGTCCATCTCCACAACTATTTGCATTGTGAAAGCAATGTCGATCAACCATTTATACAATGAATTCATTCAATTGCAACAAACAATGGAGACCTTGATCATGATTAGCATTTCTTATTGATATTAATTGGTTGAATTCAAAAATAAAGAGTCCTTCCGAAAATTTTTAGTTAGTAGGGCTCCTCTTTTGGTTCCGAACAACTTTTTGATACAGTGATCACCAAATTCACTTTTATGCCTAAACTACCTAGTAAATTAATTAAAACAAACATGTCCAAAAACCACAAAGACACTAAAAGTGTTTATTTCCATCAACTAATGGAGTCATTCATCTTTAATTGCATTTCGTACTAATGTCAAGTGGTTGAATTTCTAAATAATGAGGCGTTCTATTCACTTCATGCTAATTAGGATCCTCATTTTGTCAGAAGCACTATCTTTCATGCAATGACCATGAAATTATCATTTGTCCTTCTTAACAACTATTTTCATTGCGAAAACAATGTCCATCAACCATATACGGAATGAATTCATTCAATTCCAACAAAGAATGGACTCTTTGATCATGATTAGCATTTCTTATTGATATTAATTGGTTGAATTTAAAAATAAAGCGTCCCTCCCATCATTTCTAGTTAGCAAGGAACCTTTTTTGTTTCCAACCATGCTTTTTAATATAGTGATCACCAAATTCACATTTATGCCTAAACTACCCAGTAAATGAATTAAAACAAACAAGTCTAAACATCATTAAAACACTAAATGTGTTTACTTCCATCAACAAATGTAGTCAATCATCTTCAATTGCTTTTTGTTTTAATGTAATGTGGTTGAATTCGTAAATATTAAAGCCTTATATTCACTTCATGCTAATTAGGCTCCTCTTTTTCTAAGAAGCAATATCTTTCATGCAATGACCATGGAATTATCTTTTGTGTCCATCTCCACAACTATTTGCATTGTGAAAGCAATGTCGATCAACCATTTATACAATGAATTCATTCAATTGCAACAAACAATGGAGACCTTGATCATGATTAGCATTTCTTATTGATATTAATTGGTTGAATTCAAAAATAAAGAGTCCTTCCGAAAATTTTTAGTTAGTAGGGCTCCTCTTTTGGTTCCGAACAACTTTTTGATACAGTGATCACCAAATTCACTTTTATGCCTAAACTACCTAGTAAATTAATTAAAACAAACATGTCCAAAAACCACAAAGACACTAAAAGTGTTTATTTCCATCAACTAATGGAGTCATTCATCTTTAATTGCATTTCGTACTAATGTCAAGTGGTTGAATTTCTAAATAATGAGGCGTTCTATTCACTTCATGCTAATTAGGATCCTCATTTTGTCAGAAGCACTATCTTTCATGCAATGACCATGAAATTATCATTTTTGTCCTTCTTAACAACTATTTTCATTGCGAAAACAATGTCCATCAACCATATACGGAATGAATTCATTCAATTCCAACAAAGAATGGACTCTTTGATCATGATTAGCATTTCTTATTGATATTAATTGGTTGAATTTAAAAATAAAGCGTCCCTCCCATCATTTCTAGTTAGCAAGGAACCTTTTTTGTTTCCAACCATGCTTTTTAATATAGTGATCACCAAATTCACATTTATGCCTAAAAACTACCCAGTAAATGAATTAAAACAAACAAGTCTAAACATCATTAAAACACTAAATGTGTTTACTTCCATCAACAAATGTAGTCAATCATCTTCAATTGCTTTTTGTTTTAATGTAATGTGGTTGAATTCGTAAATATTAAAGCCTTATATTCACTTCATGCTAATTAGGCTCCTCTTTTTCTAAGAAGCAATATCTTTCATGCAATGACCATGGAATTATCTTTTGTGTCCATCTCCACAACTATTTGCATTGTGAAAGCAATGTCGATCAACCATTTATACAATGAATTCATTCAATTGCAACAAACAATGGAGACCTTGATCATGATTAGCATTTTCTTATTGATATTAATTGGTTGAATTCAAAAATAAAGAGTCCTTCCGAAAATTTTTAGTTAGTAGGGCTCCTCCTCTTTTGGTTCCGAACAACTTTTTGATACAGTGATCACCAAATTCACTTTTATGCCTAAACTACCTAGTAAATTAATTAAAACAAACATGTCCAAAAAACCACAAAGACACTAAAAGTGTTTTTATTTCCATCAACTAATGGAGTCATTCATCTTTAATTGCATTTCGTACTAATGTCAAGTGGTTGAATTTCTAAATAATGAGGCGTTCTATTCACTTCATGCTAATTAGGATCCTCATTTTGTCAGAAGCACTATCTTTCATGCAATGACCATGAAATTATCATTTTTGTCCTTCTTAACAACTATTTTCATTGCGAAAAACAATGTCCCATCAACCATATACGGAATGAATTCATTCAATTCCAACAAAGAATGGACTCTTTGATCATGATTAGCATTTCTTATTGATATTAATTGGTTGAATTTAAAAATAAAGCGTCCCTCCCATCATTTCTAGTTAGCAAGGAACCTTTTTTGTTTCCAACCATGCTTTTTAATATAGTGATCACCAAATTCACATTTATGCCTAAACTACCCAGTAAATGAATTAAAAAACAAACAAGTCTAAACATCATTAAAACACTAAATGTGTGTTTACTTCCATCAACAAATGTAGTCAATCATCTTCAATTGCTTTTTGTTTTAATGTAATGTGGTTGAATTCGTAAATATTAAAGCCTTATATTCACTTCATGCTAATTAGGCTCCTCTTTTTTCTAAGAAGCAATATCTTTCATGCAATGACCATGGAATTATCTTTTGTGTCCATCTCCACAACTATTTGCATTGTGAAAAGCAATGTCGATCAACCATTTTATACAATGAATTCATTCAATTGCAACAAACAATGGAGACCTTGATCATGATTAGCATTTCTTATTGATATTAATTGGTTGAATTCAAAAAATAAAGAGTCCTTCCGAAAATTTTTAGTTAGTAGGGCTCCTCTTTTTGTTTCCGAACAACTTTTTGATACAGTGATCACCAAATTCACTTTTATGCCTAAACTACCTAGTAAATTAATTAAAACAAACAACACGTCAAAAAAACCACAAAGACACTAAAAGTGTTTATTTTCCATCAACTAATGGAGTCATTCATCTTTAATTGCATTTTCGTACTAATGTCAAGTGGTGGTTGAATTTCTAAATAATGAGGCGTTCTATTCACTTCATGCTAATTAGGATCCTCATTTTTGTCAGAAGCACTATCTTTCATGCAATGACCATGAAATTATCATTTGTTCCTTCTTAACAACTACTATTTTTCATTGCGAAAACAATGTCCATCAACCATATACGGAATGAATGAATCATTCAATTCCAACAAAGAATGGACTCTTTGATCATGATTAGCATTTCTTATTGATATTAATTGGTTTGAATTTAAAAATAAAGCGTCCCTCCCATCATTTCTAGTTAGCAAGGAACCTTTTTTTTGTTTCCAACCATGCTTTTTTAATATAGTGATCACCAAATTCACATTTATGCCTAAACTACCCAGTAAATGAATTAAAAACAAACAAGTCTAAACATCATTAAAACACTAAATGTGTTTACTTCCATCAACAAATGTAGTCAATCATCTTCAATTGCTTTTTGTTTTAATGTAATGTGGTTGAATTCGTAAATATTAAAGCCTTATATTCACTTCATGCTAATTAGGCTCCTCTTTTTCTAAGAAGCAATATCTTTCATGCAATGACCATGGAATTATCTTTTTGTGTCCATCTCCACAACTATTTGCATTGTGAAAGCAATGTCGATCAACCATTTATACAATGAATTCATTCAATTGCAACAAAACAATGGAGACCTTGATCATGATTAGCATTTCTTATTGATATTAATTGGTTGAATTCAAAAATAAAGAGTCCTTCCGAAAATTTTTAGTTAGTAGGGCTCCCTCTTTTGGTTCCGAACAACTTTTTTGATACAGTGATCACCAAATTCACTTTTATGCCTAAACTACCTAGTAAATTAAATTAAAACAAACATGTCCAAAAAACCACAAAGACACTAAAAGTGTTTATTTTCCATCAACTGATGGAGTCATTCATCTTTAATTGCATTTCGTACTAATGTCAAGTGGTTGAATTTCTAAATAATGAGGCGTTCTATTCACTTCATGCTAATTAGGATCCTCATTTTGTCAGAAGCACTATCTTTCATGCAATGACCATGAAATTATCATTTTGTTCCTTCTTAACAACTATTTTCATTGCGAAAACAATGTCCATCAACCCATATACGGAATGAATTCATTCAATTCCAACAAAGAATGGACTCTTTGATCATGATTAGCATTTCTTATTGATATTAATTGGTTGAAATTAAAAAATAAAGCGAGTCCCCTCCCATCATTTCTAGTTTAGCAAGGAACCTTTTTTGTTTCCAACCATGCTTTTTAATATAGTGATCACCAAATTCACATTTATGCCTAAACTACCCAGTAAATGAATTAAAAAACAAACAAGTCTAAACATCATTAAAACACTAAATGTGTTTACTTCCATCAACAAATGTAGTCAATCATCTTCAATTGCTTTTTGTTTTAATGTAATGTGGTTGAATTCGTAAATATTAAAGCCTTATATTCACTTCATGCTAATTAGGCTCCTCTTTTTCTAAGAAGCAATATCTTTCATGCAATGACCATGGAATTATCTTTTGTGTCCATCTCCACAACTATTTGCATTGTGAAAGCAATGTCGATCAACCATTTATACAATGAATTCATTCAATTGCAACAAACAATGGAGACCTTGATCATGATGATTAGCATTTCTTATTGATATTAATTGGTTTGAATTCAAAAATAAAGAGTCCTTCCGAAAATTTTTAGTTAGTAGGGCTCCTCTTTTGGTTCCGAACAACTTTTTGATACAGTGATCACCAAATTCACTTTTTATGCCTAAACTACCTAGTAAATTAATTAATTAAAAACAAACATGTCCAAAAACACCACAAAGACACACTAAAAGTGTTTATTTCCATCAACTAATGGAGTCATTCATCTTTAATTGCATTTCGTACTAATGTCAAGTGGTTGAAATTTCTAAATAATGAGGCGTTCTATTCACTTCATGCTAATTAGGATCCTCATTTTGTCAGAAGCACTATCTTTCATGCAATGACCATGAAATTATCATTTTGTCCTTCTTAACAACTATTTTCATTGCGAAAACAATGTCCATCAACCATATACGGAATGAATTCATTCAATTCCAACAAAGAATGGACTCTTTGATCATGATTAGCATTTCTTATTGATATTAATTGGTTGAATTTAAAAATAAAGCGTCCCTCCCATCATTTTCTAGTTAGCAAGGAACCTTTTTTGTTTCCAACCATGCTTTTTTTTTTAATATAGTGATCACCAAATTCACATTTATGCCTAAACTACCCAGTAAATGAATTAAAACAAACAAGTCTAAACATCATTAAAACACTAAATGTGTTTACTTCCATCAACAAATGTAGTCAATCATCTTCAATTGCTTTTTGTTTTAATGTAATGTGGTTGAATTCGTAAATATTGAAGCTTTATATTCACTTCATGCTAATTATTAGGCTCCTCTTTTTCTAAGAAGCAATATCTTTCATGCAATGACCATGGAATTATCTTTTGTGTCCATCTCCACAACTATTTGCATTGTGAAAGCAATGTCGATCAACCATTTATACAATGAATTCATTTCAATTGCAACAAACAATGGAGACCTTGATCATGATTAGCATTTTCTTATTGATATTAATTGGTTGAATTCAAAAATAAAGAGTCCTTCCGAAAATTTTTAGTTAGTAGGGCTCCCTCTTTTGGTTCCGAAAAACTTTTTGATACAGTGATCACCAAATTCACTTTTATGCCTAAACTACCTAGTAAATTTAATTAAAAACAAACATGTCCAAAAAACCACAAAGACACTAAAAGTGTTTATTTCCATCAACTAATGGAGTCATTCATCTTTAATTGCATTTCGTACTAATGTCAAGTGGTTGAATTTCTAAATAATGAGGCGTTCTATTCACTTCATGCTAATTAGGATCCTCATTTTGTCAGAAGCACTATCTTTCATGCAATGACCATGAAATTATCATTTGTCCTTCTTAACAACTATTTTCATTGCGAAAACAATGTCCATCAACCATATACGGAATGAATTCATTCAATTCCAACAAAGAATGGACTCTTTGATCATGATTAGCATTTCTTATTGATATTAATTGGTTGAATTTAAAAAAATAAAGCGTCCCTCCCATCATCATTTCTAGTTAGCAAGGAACCTTTTTTGTTTCCAACCATGCTTTTTAATATAGTGATCACCAAATTCACATTTATGCCTAAACTACCCAGTAAATGAATTAAAACAAACAAGTCTAAACATCATTAAAACACTAAATGTGTTTACTTCCATCAACAAATGTAGTCAATCATCTTCAATTGCTTTTTGTTTTAATGTAATGTGGTTGAATTCGTAAATATTAAAGCCTTATATTCAACTACTTCATGCTAATTAGGCTCCTCTTTTTTCTAAGAAGCAATATCTTTCATGCAATGACCATGGAATTATCTCTTTGTGTCCATCTCCACAACTATTTGCATTGTGAAAAGCAATGTCGATCAACCATTTATACAATGAACATTATCATTCAATTGCAACAACACAATGGAAGACCTTGATCATTGATTAGCATGGGTTCTTATCTGATAGTTAGCGCGCCGCATATTGTGATTGAGATTCTCAAAAAAAAGAGCATCCTTTCCACAAAATTTTTAGTTAGTAGGGGTGTCCTTCCTTTGGGTTTCACGACCAACTTTTTGATACAGTGATCACCAAATTCACTTTTTATGCCTAAACATACCACAGTAAATTGTAATTAAAACAAACATGTCCAAAATAATCACTAAGACACTAAAAGTGTTTACTTCCATCTAAAATAGGATTGGGTCTCAATCATCTTGAAATTGCCTTGCCGTATATAATGATATCAAGTGTTAGTACAATCGTAAATATTGATCGATGGGTTCTATTTAACTTCAATTTCATAGCCTAAATTAGGTTTCCTTCGATTTTCTCAAAAGCAAACCCTCTTTCAAGTGCAGTGACGCTTGGGTGAAATTGTAAACTTGGCCTCTCTTTAACCACTATACTGCATTTAGGAAAGCAATGACTAAATCAACCATCTATACGTGAAGTGAATTACACCCCAAAAATCCAACACACAATCAGATGACTCCTTGATCTTGATTAGCATTACTCTTATTGATATTATTTGAGTTGGCATAATTTAAAAAATAATGGTAAGAATCCCTCCAAGTCACATTTCTAGTTAGCAAGGACCACTTTTTTGTTCTTATCCAACCATGCTTTTTTTTAATACTGCAACATCACCAAAATCACATATTATATGACTAAACTTACCCAGTAAAATTAATTAAAAACACAAAACAAGTCCTAAAACATCATTAAAACAACACTACAATGTTGTTGTACGCTTCCATCACACTACAATGCTAGTTCAATCATCTGGAATTGATGTTTGTCATAAAAGTGAGTGTTTTATTCGTAATATGAATGCGAAGATATTCTCTTCACTTCATGCATAATTTAGTGCTCATCTTTTATGTTCTAAAAGAAAGCACCATCTTCTCATACGCAATGACCCCTAGAAAGTTGGGGGTTCCCCCCCCCCCCCCCCCCCCCCTTTTGGTCCCTCCTATACCACAACTATTTGCATTGTGAAAGCAAATGTTCTGATCAACTTTTTTTACACTCTGAATTCATTCAATTGCAACAAACAATGTGAGACCGTTGATCCATGATTAGCATTTTCTTATTTGTATATTATTTGGTTGATATTCAAAAGTAAAGAGTCCTTCCGAAAAATTTTTAGGTTAGTAGGGCTCCTCTTTTGGTTCCA
>JBAPLH010000665.1:0-37992 GCA_037897445.1 Ceriops zippeliana
GTCCATGAACCATTTAAACCATGGGATTAATCAAATTCCGACAAACAATGGACGACCTTGATCGTGATTTGTATTTTTTATTGATATTAATTGGTTGAATTCCAAAATAAAGTGTCGCAACCCATCATTTCTAGTTAGCCAAGGATCATCTTTTAGTTAACAAACACACTTTTTTGATACAGTAATCATGAAATTAACACTTGCAGCTAAACTACCTAGTATAGGGAATTAAAACAAACAAGTCTACACCCCAATTAAACTCTAAATGTGTTTACTTCCATCAAGCAAAGAAGTCATTGATTTCATGTTTTGCATTTGATACTAATGCTAAATGTTATATTTCCTAAATAATAAGAATTTTAATTCACCTGAAGCAAAATGCGCCCATCCTTTTGTTCCCAAAGATTATTTTTCATTAAAAGACCATGAAAACTATCTTTTTGTGTCTTTCTTAATGAATATATTCATTGTGAAAAGAAAGTCCATGAACCATTTTAAGCCATGAAATTAATCAATTCCAACAAACAATGGAGTCCTTGATCTTGATTTGTATTTCTTATTGATATTAATTGGTTGAATTCCAAAATAAAGTGTCCCTCCCATCATTTCTGGTTAGCAAGGATCATCTTTTTTGGTTACAAACACACACTTTTTGATACAGTAATAATGAAATTAACACTTGTGGGTAAACTACCAAGTACTACGAATTCAAACAAACAAGTCTGCACCCCAATTAAAACAACACTAAATTTGGTTTACTTCCACCGACCAAAGATGTCATTGATCATGCTGGGGTTTGCACTTGATACTAAATGCTAAATGTTTATAATTCCTATATAATAAAGACTTTTAATTCCATCTAAAGCTAAATGCGCCCATCCTTTTGTTCCAAAGATTATTTTTCATTAAATGACCATGAAACTATCTTTTGTGTGTCTTCATAACGAATATATATTCATTGTGAAAAGAAAGTCCCATTAACAATGTAAACCATCAATTTAATGAATTTCAACAAACAATGGTGCCCTTGATCTTGATTTGTTTTTCTTATTCATATTAAATTGGCTGAATTCCAAAATAAATTGTCCCTCCCATCATTTCTAATTAGCAAGGATCATCTTTTGGTTACAAACACATTTTTTGATACAATAATTATGAAATTGACACTTGCGGCTAAACTACCAAGTATATGAATTAAAAGAAACAAGTCTACACCCAAATTAAACTCTAAATGTGTTTACTTCCATCAACCAAAGAGGTCATTCATCATGGTTTGCATGTCAAACTAATGTTAAATGTTATAATTCTTATATAATGAGACTTTCAACTCTCCTGAAGCTCGTTACGCCTATCTTTTTTGTTACGAAAGACTATTTTTTCATTTTAATGACAATGAAACTATCTTTTGCATGACTCTTAACGACTATATATTCATTGTGAAAATAAAGTCCATGAACCATTTAAACCATGGATTTAATAAATTCTAACAAACAAACAATGGAGTACTTGTTCGTGATTTGTGTTTTTTATTGATATTAATTGTTTCAATTCCAAAATAAACTGTCGCTCCCATCATTTCTGGTTAGCAAGGATCATCTTTTAGTTACAAACATACTTTTTGATACAGTAATCATGAAATTAGTACTTGTGGCTAAACTACCTAGTATATAAATTAAATGAAACAAGTCTACACCCCAATTAAACTCTAAATGTGTTTACTTCCATCAACCAAAGAAGTCATTGATCATGGTTTGCATTTCAAAGTAATGTTAAATGTTATAATTCTTATATAATGAGACTTTCAATTCTCCTATAGCTAATTACGCCTATCCTTTTCTTACGAAGACTATTTTTCATTTAATGACAATGAAACTAGCTTTTGCATGACTCTTAACGAATATATTCGTTGTGAAAATAATGTCCATAAACCATTTAAACCATGGATTTAATCAATTCCGACAAACAATGGAGTCCTTGATCGTGATTTGTATTTTTTGTCGATATTAATTGGTTGAATTCCAAAATAAAGTGTCCCTCCCATCATTTCTGGTTAGCAAGGATCATCTTTTGGTTACAAACACACTTTTTGATACAGTAATAATGAAATTAACACTTGTGGGTAAACTACCAAGTATACAAATTCAAACAAACAAGTCTGCACCCCAATTAAACACTAAATTTGTTTGCTTCCATCGACCAAAGAAGTCATTGATCATGGTTTGCACTTGATACTAATGCTAAATGTTATAATTCCAAAATAATAAGACTTTTAATTCATCTAAAGCTAAATGCGCCCATCCTTTTGTTCCACAGATTATTTTTCATTAAATGACCATGAAACTATCTTTTGTGTCTTTCATAACGAACATATTAATTGTGAAAACAAAGTCCATTAACCATTTAAACCGTCAATCTAATGAATTCCAACAAACAATGGTGCCCTTGATCTTGATTTGTTTTTCTTATTGATATTAGTTGGTTGAATTCCAAAATAAAGTGTCCCTCCCATCATTTCTAATTAGCAAGGATCATCTTTTGGTTACAAACACACTTTTTGATACAATAAGCATGAAATTGACACTTGCGGCTAAACTACCAAGTATATGAATTAAAAGAAAGAAGTCTACACCCAAATTAAACTCTAAATGTGTTTACTTCCATCAACCAAAGAAGTCATTGATCATGTTTTGCATTTGATACTAATGCTAAATGTTATATTTCCTAAATAATAAGACTTTTAATTCACCTGAAGCTTAATGCGCCTATCCTTTTGTTCCAAAGATTATTTTTCATTAAAAGACCATGAAACTATCTTTTGTGTCTTTCATAATGAATATATTCATTGTGAAAAGAAAGTCTATGAACCACTTAACCCATGAAATTAATCAATTCCAACAAACAATGGAGTCCTTGATCTTGATTTGTATTTCTTATTGATATTAATTGGTTGATTTCCAAAATAAAGTGTCCCTCCCATCATTTCTAATTAGCAAGGATCATCTTTTGGTTACATACACTCTTTTTGATACAATAAGCATGAAATTGACACTTGCGGCTAAACTACCAAGTATATGAATTAAAAGAAACAAGTCTACACCCAAATTAAACTCTAAATGTGTTTACTTCCATCAACCAAAGAAGTCATTGATCATGTTTTGCATTTGATACTAATGCTAAATGTTATATTTCCTAAATAATAAGAATTTTAATTCACCTGAAGCAAAATGCGCCCATCCTTTTGTTCCAAAGATTATTTTTCATTAAAAGACCATGAAACTATCTTTTGTGTCTTTCTTAATGAATATATTCATTGTGAAAAGAAAGTCCATGAACCATTTAAGCCATGAAATTAATCAATTCCAACAAACAATGGAGTCCTTGATCTTGATTTGTATTTTTTATTGATATTAATTGGTTGAATTCCAAAATAAAGTGTCGCACCCATCATTTCTAGTTAGCAAGGATCATCTTTTAGTTACAAACACACTTTTTGATACAGTAATCATGAAATTAACACTTGCAGCTAAACTACCTAGTATAGGAATTAAAACAAACAAGTCTACACCCCAATTAAACTCTAAATGTGTTTACTTCCATCAAGCAAAGAAGTCATTGATCATGTTTTGCATTTGATACTAATGCTAAATGTTATATTTCCTAAATAATAAGAATTTTAATTCACCTGAAGCAAAATGCGCCCATCCTTTTGTTCCAAAGATTATTTTTCATTAAAAGACCATGAAACTATCTTTTGTGTCTTTCTTAATGAATATATTCATTGTGAAAAGAAAGTCCATGAACCATTTAAGCCATGAAATTAATCAATTCCAACAAACAATGGAGTCCTTGATCTTGATTTGTATTTTTTATTGATATTAATTGGTTGAATTCCAAAATAAAGTGTCCCTCCCATCATTTCTGGTTAGCAAGGATCATCTTTTGGTTACAAACACACTTTTTGATACAGTAATAATGAAATTAACACTTGTGGGTAAACTACCAAGTATACGAATTCAAACAAACAAGTCTGCACCCCAATTAAACACTAAATTGGTTTACTTCCATCGACCAAAGAAGTCATTGATCATGGTTTGCACTTGATACTAATGCTAAATGTTATAATTCCTAAATAATAAGACTTTTAATTCATCTAAAGCTAAATGCGCCCATCCTTTTGTTCCAAAGATTATTTTTCATTAAATGACCATGAAACTATCTTTTGTGTCTTTCATAACGAATATATTCATTGTGAAAAGAAAGTCCATTAACAATGTAAACCATCAATTTAATGAATTTCAACAAACAATGGTGCCCTTGATCTTGATTTGTTTTTCTTATTCATATTAATTGGCTGAATTCCAAAATAAATTGTCCCTCCCATCATTTCTAATTAGCAAGGATCATCTTTTGGTTACAAACACACTTTTTGATACAATAATTATGAAATTGACACTTGCGGCTAAACTACCAAGTATATGAATTAAAAGAAACAAGTCTACACCCAAATTAAACTCTAAATGTGTTTACTTCCATCAACCAAAGAAGTCATTCATCATGGTTTGCATGTCAAACTAATGTTAAATGTTATAATTCTTATATAATGAGACTTTCAACTCTCCTGAAGCTCGTTACGCCTATCCTTTTGTTACGAAGACTATTTTTCATTTAATGACAATGAAACTATCTTTTGCATGACTCTTAACGACTATATTCATTGTGAAAATAAAGTCCATGAACCATTTAAACCATGGATTTAATAAATTCCAACAAACAATGAGTACTTGTTTGTGATTTGTATTTTTTATTGATATTAATTGTTTCAATTCCAAAATAAACTGTCGCTCCCATCATTTCTGGTTAGCAAGGATCATCTTTTAGTTACAAACATATGTTTTGATACAGTAATCATGAAATTAGTACCTGTGGCTAAACTACCTAGTATATGAATTAAATGAAACAAGTCTACACCCGAATTAAACTCTAAATGTGTTTACTTCCATCAACCAAAGAAGTCATTGATCATGGTTTGCATTTCAAAGTAATGTTAAATGTTATAATTATTATATAATGAGGCTTTCAATTCTCCTATAGCTAATTACGCCTATCCTTTTCTTACGAAGACTATTTTTCATTTAATGACAATGAAACTAAATTTTGCATGACTGTTAACGAATATATTCGTCGTGAAAATAAAGTCCATGAACCATTTAAACAATGGATTTAATCAATTCCGACAAACAATGGAGTCCTTGATCGTGATTTGTATTTTTTGTTGATATTAATTGGTTGAATTCCAAAAGAAAGTGTCCCTCCCATCATTTCTGGTTAGCAAGGATCATCTTTTGGTTACAAACACACTTTTTGATACAGTAATAATGAAATTAACACTTGTGGGTAAACTACCAAGTATACGAATTCAAACAAACAAGTCTGCACCCCAATTAAACACTAAATTTGTTTGCTTCCATCGACCAAAGAAGTCATTGATCATGGTTTGCAATTGATACTAATGCTAAATGTTATAATTCCTAAATAATAAGACTTTTAATTCATCTAAAGCTAAATGCGCCCATCCTTTTGTTCCAAAGATTATTTTTCATTAAATGACCATGAAACTATCTTTTGTGTCTTTCATAACGAATATATTCATTGTGAAAAGAAAGTCCATTAACAATGTAAACCATCAATTTAATGAATTTCAACAAACAATGGTGCCCTTGATCTTGATTTGTTTTTCTTATTCATATTAATTGGCTGAATTCCAAAATAAATTGTCCCTCCCATCATTTCTAATTAGCAAGGATCATCTTTTGGTTACAAACACACTTTTTGATACAATAATCATGAAATTAGCACTTGTGGCTAAACTACCTAGTATATGAATTCAAACAAACAATTCTACACCACAATAATACTCTAAATGTGATTACTTCGTTGAAGCAAAGAAGTCATTGATCATGGTTTGCATTTCAAAGTAATGTTAAATGTTATAATTATTATATAATGAGGCTTTCAATTCTCCTATAGCTAATTACGCCTATCCTTTTCTTACGAAGACTATTTTTCATTTAATGACAATGAAACTAGCTTTTGCATGACTCTTAACGAATATATTCGTTGTGAGAATAAAGTCCATAAACCATTTAAACCATGGATTTAATCAAATTCCGACAAACAATGGAGTCCTTGATCGTGATTTGTATTTTTTGTTGATATTAATTGGTTGAATTCCAAAAGAAAGTGTCCCTCCCATCATTTCTGGTTAGCAAGGATCATCTTTTGGTTACAAACACACTTTTTGATACAGTAATAATGAAATTAACACTTGTGGGTAAACTACCAAGTATACGAATTCAAACAAACAAGTCTGCACCCCAATTAAACACTAAATTTGTTTGCTTCCATCGACCAAAGAAGTCATTGATCATGGTTTGCAATTGATACTAATGCTAAATGTTATAATTCCTAAATAATAAGACTTTTAATTCATCTAAAGCTAAATGCGCCCATCCTTTTGTTCCACAGATTATTTTTCATTAAATGACCATGAAACTATCTTTTGTGTCTTTCATAACGAACATATTCATTGTGAAAACAAAGTCCATTAACCATTTAAACCATCAATCTAATGAATTCCAACAAACAATGGTGCCCTTGATCTTGATTTGTTTTTCTTATTGATATTAGTTGGTTGAATTCCAAAATAAAGTGTCCCTCCCATCATTTCTAATTAGCAAGGATCATCTTTTGGTTACAAACACACTTTTTGATACAATAATCATGAAATTAGCACTTGTGGCTAAACTACCTAGTATATGAATTCAAACAAACAATTCTACACCACAATAATACTCTAAATGTGATTACTTCGTTGAAGCAAAGAAGTCATTGATCATGGTTTGCATTTCAAAGTAATGTTAAATGTTATAATTATTATATAATGAGGCTTTCAATTCTCCTATAGCTAATTACGCCTATCCTTTTCTTACGAAGACTATTTTTCATTTAATGACAATGAAACTAAATTTTGCATGACTGTTAACGAATATATTCGTCGTGAAAATAAAGTCCATGAACCATTTAAACAATGGATTTAATCAATTCCGACAAACAATGGAGTCCTTGATCGTGATTTGTATTTTTTATTGATATTAATTGGTTGAATTCCAAAATAAAGCGTCCCTCCCATCATTTCTAGTTAGCAAGGATCATCTTTTAGTTGCAAACACACTTTTTGATACAGTAATCATGAAATTAACACTTGTAGCTAAACTACCTAATATATGAATTAAAACAACAAGTCTTCACCCCAATTAAACTCTAAATGTGTTTACTTCCATCAACCAAAGAAGTCATTGATCATGTTTTGCATTTCATACTAATGCTAAATGTTATATTTCCTAAATAATAAAACTTTTAATTCACCTGAAGAAAAATGCGCCCATCCTTTTTTTCCAAAGATTATTTTTCATTAAAAGACCATGAAACTACCTTTTGTGTCTTTCATAATGAATATATTCATTGTGTAAAGAAAGTCCATGAACCATTTAAGCCATGAAATTAATCAATTCCAACAAACAATGGAGTCCTTGATATTGATTTGTATTTCTTATTGATATTAATTGGTTGAATTCCAAAATAAAGTGTCCCTCCCATCATTTCTGGTTAGCAAGGATCTTCTTTTGGTTACAAACACACTTTTTGATACAGTAATAATGAAATTAACACTTGTGGGTAAACTACCATGTACACGAATTCAAACAAACAAGTCTGCACCCCAATTAAACACTAAATTTGTTTATTTCCATCGACCAAAGAAGTCATTGATCATGGTTTGCACTTGATACTAATGCTAAATGTTATAATTCCTCAATAATAAGATTTTTAATTCATCTAAAGCTAAATGCGCCCATCCTTTTGTTCCAAAGATTATTTTTCATTAAATGACCATGAAACTATCTTTTTTGTCTTTCATAACGAATATATTCAGTGTGAAAACAAAGTCCATTAACCATTTAAACCAACAATTTAATGAATTCCAACAAACAATGGTGCCCTTTATCTTGATTTGTTTTTCTTATTGATATTAATTGGTTGAATTCCAAAATAAATTGTCCCTCCCATCATTTCTAATTAGCAAGGATCATCCTTTGGTTACATACACACTTTTTGATACAATAAGCATGAAATTGACACTTGTGGCTAAACTACCAAGTATATGAATTAAAAGAAACAAGTCTACACCCAAATTAAACTCTAAATGTTTTTACTTCCATCAACCAAAGAAGTCATTCATCATGGTTTGCATTTCAAACTAATGTTAAAGGTTATAATTCTTATATAATGAGACTTTCAACTCTCCTGAAGCTAATTACGCCTATCCTTTTGTTACGAAGACTATTTTTCATTTAATGACAATGAAACTATCTTTTGCATGACTCTTAACGACTATATTCATTGTGAAAACAAAGTCCATGAACCATTTAAACCATGGATTTAATCAATTCCAACAACCAATGGATTACTTGATCGTGATTTGTATTTTTTATTGATATTAATTGGTTCAATTCCAAAAAAAAGTGTCGCTCCCATCATTTCTAGTTAGTAAGGATCATCTTTTAGTTACAAACACACTTTTTGATAGAGTAATCATGAAATTAGCACTTGTGGCTAAACTACCTAGTATATGAATTAAATGAAACAAGTCTACACCCCAATTAAACTCTAAACGTGTTTACTTCCATCAACCAAAGAAGTCATTGATCATGGTTTGCATTTCAAAGTAATGTTAAATGTTATAATTATTATATAATGAGACTTTGAATTCTCCTATAGCTAATTACGCCTATCCTTTTTTACGAAGACTATTTTTCATTTAATGACAATGAAACTAACTTTTGCATGACTCTTAACGAATATATTCGTTGTGAAAATAAAGTCCATGAACCATTTAAACCATGGATTTAATCAATTCCAACAACCAATGGATTACTTGATCGTGATTTGTATTTTTTATTGATATTAATTGGTTCAATTCCAAAAAAAAGTGTTGCTCCCATCATTTCTGGTTAGTAAGGATCATCTTTTAGTTACAAAAACACTTTTTGATAGAGTAATCATGAAATTAGCACTTGTGGCTAAACTACCTAGTATATGAATTAAATGAAACAAGTCTACACCCCAATTAAACTCTAAACGTGTTTACTTCCATCAACCAAAGAAGTCATTGATCATGGTTTGCATTTCAAAGTAATGTTAAATGTTATAATTATTATATAATGAGACTTTGAATTCTCCTATAGCTAATTACGCCTATCCTTTTTTACGAAGACTATTTTTCATTTAATGACAATGAAACTAACTTTTGCATGACTCTTAACGAATATATTCGTTGTGAAAATAAAGTCCATGAACCATTTAAACCATGGATTTAATCAATTCCAACAAACAATGGAGTCCTTGATCCTGATTTGTATTTTTTATTTATATTAATTGGTTGAATTCCAAAATAAAGTGTCGCACCCATCATTTCTAGTTAGCAAGGATCATCTTTTAGTTACAAACACACTTTTTGATACAGTAATCATGAAATTAACACTTGTAGCTAAATTACCTAGTATATGAATTAAAACAAACAAGTCTACACCCCAATTAAACTCTAAATGTGTTTACTTCCATCAACCAAAAAAGTCATTAATCATGTTTTGCATTTCATACTAATGCTAAATGTTATATTTCCTAAATAATAAGACATTTAATTCACCTGAAGCAAAATGCGCCCATCCTTTTGTTCCAAAGATTATTTTTCATTAAAAGACCATGAAACTATCTTTTGTGTCTTTCATAATGAACATATTCATTGTGAAAAGAAAGTCCATGAACCATTTAAGCCATGAAATGAATCAATTCCAACAAACAATGGAGTCCTTGATCTTGATTTGTATTTCTTATTGATATTAATTGGTTGAATTCCAAAATAAAGTGTCCCTCCCATCATTTCTGGTTAGCAAGGATCTTCTTTTGGTTACAAACACACTTTTTGATACAGTAATAATGAAATTAACACTTCTAGGTAAACTACCAAGAATACGAATTCAAACAAGCAAGTCTGCACCCCAATTAAACACTAAATCTTTTTACTTCCATCGACCAAAGAAGTCATTGATCATGGTTTGCACTTGATACTAATGCTAAATGTTATAATTCCTAAATAATAAGACTTTTAATTCATCTAAAGCTAAATGCGCCCATCCTTTTGTACCAAAGATTATTTTTCATTAAAAGACCATGAAACTATCTTTTGTGTCTTTCATAATGAATATATTCATTGTGAAAAAAAGTCCATGAACCATTTAAGCCATGAAATTAATCAATTCCAACAAACAATGGAGTCCTTCATCGTGATTTGTATTTTTTATTGATATTAATTGGTTGAATTCCAAAATAAAGTGTCGCTCCCATCATTTCTGGTTAGCAAGGGTCATCTTTTGGTTACAAACACACTTTTTTATACAGTAATCATGAAATTAACACTTGTAGCTACACTACCTAGTATATGAATTAAAACAAACAATTCTACACCCCAAATAAACTCTAAATGTGTTTACTTCCATCAACCAAAGAAGTCATTGATCATGGTTTGCATTTCATACTAATGCTAAATGTTATATTTCCTAAATAATAAGACTTTTAATTCACCTGAAGCAAAATGCGCCCATCCTTTTGTACCAAAGATTATTTTTCATTAAAAGACCATGAAACTATGTTTTGTGTCTTTCATAATGAATATATTCATTGTGAAAAGAAAGTCCATGAATCGTTTAAGCCATGAAATTAATCAATTCCAACAAACAATGGAGTCCTTGATCATGATTTGTATTTCTTATTGATATTAATTGGTTGAATTCCAAAATAAAGTGTCCCTCCCATCATTTCTAGTTAGCAAGGATCATCTTTTGGTTAAATTAACACTTGTGGGTAAACTACCAAGTATACGAATTCAAACAAACAAGTCTGCACCCCAATTAAACACTAAATTTGTTTACTTCCATCGACCAAAGAAGTCATTGATCATGGTTTGCACTTGATACTAATGCTAAATGTTATAATTCCTAAATAATAAGACTTTTAATTCATCTAAAGCTAAATGTGCCCATCCTTTTGTTCCAAATATTATTTTTCATTAAATAACCACGAAACTATCTTTTGTGTCTTTCATAATGAACATATTCATTGTGAAAACAAAGTCCATTAACCATTTAAACCATCAATCTAATGAATTCCAACAAACAATGGTGCCCTTGATCTTGATTTGTTTTTCTTATTGATATTAGTTGGTTGAATTCCAAAATAAAGTGCCCCTCCCATCATTTCTAATTAGCAAGGATGATCTTTTGGTTAAAAACACACTTTTTGATACAATAAGCATGAAATTGACACTTGTGGCTAAACTACCAAGTATATGAATTAAAAGAAACAAGTCTACACCCAAATTAAACTCGAAATGTGTTTACTTCCATCAACCAAAGAAGTCATTCATCATGGTTTGCATTTCAAACTAATGTTAAAGGTTATAATTCTTATATAATGAGACTTTCAACTCTCCTGAAGCTAACTACACCTATCCTTTTGTTACGAAGACTATTTTTCATTTAATGACAATGAAACTATCTTTTGCATGACTCTTAACGACTATATTCATTGTGAAAACAAAGTCCATGAACCGTTTAAACCATGGATTTAATCAATTCCAACAAACAATGGAGTACTTGATCGTGATTTGTATTTTTTATTGATATTAATTGGTTGAATTCCAAAATAAAGTGTTGCTCCCATCATTTCTGGTTAGCAAGGATCATCTTTTAGTTACAAACACACTTTTTGATACAGTAATAATGAAATGAACACTTGTAACTAAACTACATAGTATGTGAATTAAATCAAACAAGTCTACACCCCAATGAAATTCTAAATGTGTTTACTTCCATCGACCAAAGAAGTCATTGAGCATGGTTTGCATTTGATACTCATGCTAAATGTTACAATTCCTAAATAATAAGACTTTTAATTCACCTGAAGCTAAATGCGCCATTCCTTTTGTTCCAAAGATTATTTTTCATTAAATGACCATGAAACTATCTTTTGTGTCTTTCCTAACGAATATATTCATTGTGAAAACAAAGTCCCTGAACCTTTTAAGCCATGAATTTAATCAATTCCAACAAACAATGGAGTCCTTGATCTTGATTTGTTTTTCTTATTGATATTAATTGGTTGAATTCCAAAATAAAGTGTCCCTCGTCCTTGATCTTGATTTGTTTTTCTTATTGATATTAATTGGTTGAATTCCAAAATAAAGTGTCCCTCCCGTCATTTCTAATTAGCAAGGATGATCTTTTGGTTACAAACACACTTTTTGATACAATAATCATGAAATTAGCACTTGTGGCTAAACTACCTAGTATATGAATTCAAACAAACAAGTCTGCACTCCAATAAAACTCTAAATGTGATTACTTGCATGAAGCAAAGAAGTCATTGATCATGGTTTGCATTTCAAAATAATGTTAAATGATATAATTCTTATATAATGAGAGTTTCAATTCTCCTGTAGCTAATTACGCTTGTCCTTTTGTTACGAAGACTATTTTTCATTTAATGACAATGAAACTAACTTTTCCATGACTCTTAACGAATATATTCGTTGTGAAAACAAAGTCCTTAACCATTTAAACCATGGATTTAATCAATTCCGACAAACAATGGAGTCCTTGATCGTGATTTGTATTTTTTATTCATATTAATTCGTTCAATTCCAAAATAAAGTGTCGCTCCCATCATTTCTGGTTAGCAAGGATCATCTTTTAGTTACAAACACACTTTTTGATACAGTAATCATGAAATTAGCACTTGTGGCTAAACTACCTAGTATATCAATTAAAAGTAACAAGTCTACACCCTAATTAAATTCTAAATATGTTTACTTCCATCAACCAAAGAAGTCATTGATCATGGTTTGCATTTCAAAGTAATGTTAAATGTTATAATTCTTATATAATGAGACTTTCAATTCTCCTATAGCTAATTACGCCTATCCTTTTCTTATGAAGACTATTTTTCATTTAATGACAACGAAACTAACTTTTGCATGACTCTTAACAAATATATTCATTGTGAAAACAAAGTCCATGAACCATTTAAACCATGGATTTAATCAATTCCGACAAACAATGGAGTCCTTGATCTTGATTTGTATTTCTTATTGATATTAATTAGTTGAATTCGAAAATAAAGTGTCGCTCCCATCATTCCTGGTTAGCAAGGATCATCTTTTGGTTACAAACACACTTTTTGATACAGTAATAATGAAATTAACACTTGTGGGTAAACTACCAAGTATACGAATTCAAACAAACGACTCTGCACCCCAATTAAACACTAAATCTGTTTACTTCCATCGACCAATGAAGTCATTGATCATGGTTTGCACTTGATACTAATGCTAAATGTTATAATTCCTAAATCATAAGACTTTTAATTCATCTAAAGCTTAATGCGCCCATCCTTTTGTTCCAAAGATTATTTTTCATTAAATGACCACGAAACTATCTTTTGTGTCTTTCACAACGAACATATTCATTGTGAAAACAAAGTCCATTAACCACTTAAACCATCAATCTAATGAATTCCAACAAACAATGGTGCCCTTGATCTTGATTTGTTTTTCTTATTGATATTAGTTGGTTGAATTCCAAAATAAAGTGTCCCTCCCATCATTTCTAATTAGCAAGGATCATCTTTTGGTTACAAACACACTTTTTGATACAGTAATCATGAAATTAGCACTTGTGGCTAAACTACCTAGTATATGAATGCAAACAAATGAGTCTACACCACAATAATACTCTAAATGTGATTACTTCGTTGAAGCAAAGAAGTCATTGATCATGGTTTGCTTTTCAAAGTAATATTAAATGTTATAATTCTTGTATAATGAGACTTTCAATTCTCCTATAGCTAATTACGCCTATCCTTTTCTTATGAAGACTATTTTTCATTTAATGACAATGAAACTAACTTTTGCATGACTCTTAACGAATATATTCGTTGTGAAAATAAAGTCCATGAACCATTTAAACCATGGATTTAATCAATTCCGACAAACAATGGAGTCCTTGATCGTGATTTGTATTTTTTATTGATATTAATTGGTTGAATTCCAAAATAAAGTGTCGCTCCAATCATTTCTAGTTAGCAAGGATCATCGTTTAGTTACAAACACACTTTTTGAAACAGTAATCATGAAATTAACACTTGTAGCTAAACTACCTAGTATATGAATTAAAACAAACAAGTCTACACCCCAATTAAACTCTAAACGTGTTTACTTCCATCAACCAAAGAAGTCGTTGATCATGTTTTGCATTTGATACTAATGCTAAATGTTATATTTCCTAAATAATAAGACTTTTAATTCACCTGAAGCAAAATGCGCCCATCCTTTTGTTCCAAAGATTATTTTTCATTAAAAGACTATGAAACTATCTTTTGTGTATTTCATAATGAATATATTCATTGTGAAAAGAAAGTCCATGAACCATTTAAGCCAGGAAATTAATCAATTCCAACAAACAATGGAGTCCTTGATCTGGATTTGTATTTCTTATTGATATTAATTGGTTGAATTCCAAAATAAAGTGTCCGTCCCATCATTTCTGGTTAGCAAGGATAATCTTTTGGTTACAAACACACTTTTTGATACAGTAATAATGAAATTAACTCTTGTGGATAAACTACCAAGTATACGAATTCAAACAAACAAGTCTGCACCCCAATTAAACACTAAATTTGTTTACTTCCATCGACCCAAGAAGTCATTGATCATGGTTTGCACTTGATACTAATGCTAAATGTTATAATTCCTAAATAATAAGACTTTTAATTCATCTAAAGCTAAATGCGCCCATCCTTTTGTTCCAAAGATTATTTTTCATTAAATGACCATGAAACTATCTTTTGTGTCTTTCATAACGAATATATTCATTGTGAAAACAAAGTCCATTAACCATTTAAACCAACAATTTAATGAATTCCAACAAACAATGGTGCCCTTGATCTTGATTTGTTTTTCTTATTGATATTAATTGGTTGAATTCCAAAATAAATTGTCCCTCCCATCATTTCTAATTAGCAAGGATCATCTTTTGGTTACAAACACACTTTTTGATACAATAAGCATGAAATTGACACTTGTGGCTAAACTACCAAGTATATGAATTAAAAGAAACAAGTCTACACCCAAATTAAACTCGAAATGTGTTTACTTCCATCAACCAAAGAAGTCATTCATCATGGTTTGCATTTCAAACTAATGTTAAAGGTTATAATTCTTATATAATGAGACTTTCAACTCTCCTGAAGCTAGTTACGCCTATCCTTTTGTTACGAAGACTATTTTTCATTTAATGACAATGAAACTATCTTTTGCATGACTCTTAACGACTATATTCATTGTGAAAACAAAGTCCATGAACCGTTTAAACCATGGATTTAATCAATTCCAACAAACAATGGAGTACTTGATCATGATTTGTATTTTTTATTGATATTAATTGGTTGAATTCCAAAATAAAGGGTTGCTCCCATCATTTCTGGTTAGCAATGATCATCTTTTGGTTACAAACACACTTTTTGATACAGTAATCATGAAATTAACACTTGTGGGTAAACTACCAAATATACGAATTCGAGCAAACAAGTCTGCACCCCAATTAAACACTAAATCTGTTTACTTCCATCGACCAAAGAAGTCATTGATCATGGTTTGCACATGATACTAATGCTAAATGTTATAATTCCTAAATAATAAGACTTTTAATTCATCTAAAGCTAAATGCGCCCATCCTTTTGTTCCAAAGACTATTTTTCATTAAAAGACCATGAAACTATCTTTTGTGTCTTTCATAACGAACATATTCATTGTGAAAACAAAGTCCACTAACCATTTAAACCATCAATCTAATGAATTCCAACAAACAATGGTGCCCTTGATATTGATTTGTTTTTCTTATTGATATTAGTTGGTTGAATTCCAAAATAAAGTGTCCCTCCCATCATTTCTAATTAGTAAGGATCATCTTTTGGTTACAAACACACTTTTTGATGCAATAATCATGAAATTAGCACTTGTGGCTAAACTACCTAGTATATGAATTCAAACAAACAAGTCTACACCACAATAAAACTCTTTGTGATTACTTCCTTGAACCAAAGAAGTCATTGATCATGGTTTGCATTTCAAACTAAAGTTAAATGTTATAATTCATATATAATGAGACTTTCAACTCTCCTGAAGCTAATTACGCCTATACTTTTGTTATGAAGACTATTTTTCATTTAATTACAATGAAACTATCTTTTGCATGACACTTAACGAATATATTCATTGTGAAAACAAAGACCATGAACCATTTAAACCATGGATTTAATCAATTTCGACAAACAATGGAGTACTTGATCGTGATTTCTATTTTTTATTGATATTAATTGGTTCAATTCCAAAATAAAGTGTCGCTCCCATCATTTCTAATTAGCAAGGATCATCTTTTAGTTACAAACACACTTTTTGATACAGTAATTATGAAATTAACACTTGTAACTAAAGTACCTAGTATATGAATTAAAAAAAACAAGTCTCACCCCAATTAAACTCTGAATGTGTTTACTTCCATCAACCACAGAAGTCATTGATTATGGTTTGCATTTGTTGCTAATGCTAAATGTTACAATTCCTAAATAATAAGGCTTTTAATTCACCTGAAGCTAAATGCGCCATTCCTTTTTTCCAAAGATTATTTTTCATTAAATGACCATGAAACTATCTTTTGTGTCTTTCCTAACGAATATATTCATTGTGAAAACAAAGTCCATGAACCATTTAAGCCATGAATTTAATCAATTCCAACAAACAGCGGAGTCCTTGATCTTGATTTGTATTTCTTATTGATATTAATTAGTTGAATTCCAAAATAAAGTATCCCTCCCATCATTTCTAATTAGCAAGGATCATCTTTTGGTTACAAACACACTTTTTGATACAGTAATCATGAAATTAACACTTGTGGCTAAACTACCTAGTATATGAATTAAAAGAAACAAGTCTACACCCAAATTAAACTCTAAATGTGTTTACTTCCATCAACCAAAGAAGTCATTGATCGTGGTTTGCATTTCAAACTAATGTTAAATGTTATAATTCTTATATAATGAGACTTTCAACTCTCCTGAAGCTAGTTACGCCTATCCTCTTGTTACGAAGACTATTTTTCATTTAATGACAATGAAACTATCTTTTGCATGACTCTTAACGACTATATTTATTGTGAAAACAAAGTCCATGAACCATTTAAACCATGGATTTAATCAATTCCAACAAACAATGGAGTACTTGATCGTGATTTGTATTTTTTATTGATATTAATTGGTTCAATTCCAAAATAAAGTGTCGCTCCCATCATTTCTGGTTAGTAAGGATCATCTTTTAGTTACAAACACACTTTTTGATACAGTAATCATGAAATTAACACTTGTAAATAAAATACATAGTATATGAATTAAATGAAACAAGTCTACACCCCAATGAAACTCTAAATGTGTTTACTTCCATCGACCACAGAAGTCAGTGATTATGGTTTGCATTTGTTGCTAATGCTAAATGTTACAATTCCTAAAAAATAAGACTTTTAATTCACCTGAAGCTAAATGTGCCATTCCTTTTTTTCCAAAGATTATTTTTCATTAAATGGCCATGAAACTATCTTTTGTGTCTTTCCTAACAAATATATTCATTGTGAAAACAAAGTCCCTGAACCTTTTAAGCCATGAATTTAATCAATTCCAACAAACAATGGAGTCCTTGATCTTGATTTGTTTTTCTTATTGATATTAATTGGTTGAATTCCAAAATAAAGTGTCCCTCCCGTCATTTCTAATTAGCAAGGATGATCTTTTGGTTACAAACACACTTTTTGATACAATAATCATGAAATTAGCACTTGTGGCTAAACTACCTAGTATATGAATTCAAACAAACAAGTCTGCACTCCAATAAAACTCTAAATGTGATTACTTGCTTAAAGCAAAGAAGTCATTGATCATGGTTTGCATTTCAAAATAATGTTAAATGTTATAATTCTTATATAATGAGAGTTTCAATTCTCCTGTAGCTAATTACGCTTGTCCTTTTGTTACGAAGACTATTTTTCATTTAATGACAATGAAACTAACTTTTGCATGACTCTTAACGAATATATTCATTGTGAAAACAAAGTCCATAACCATTTAAACCATGGATTTAATCAATTCCGACAAACAATGGAGTCCTTGATCGTGATTTGTATTTTTGATTGATATTAATTCGTTCAATTCCAAAATAAAGGTTCGCTCCCATCATTTCTGGTTAGCAAGGATCATCTTTTAGTTACAAACACACTTTTTGATACAGTAATCATGAAATTAGCACTTGTGGCTAAACTACCTAGTATATCAATTAAAAGTAACAAGTCTACACCCTAATTAAACTCTAAATATGTTTACTTCCATCAACCAAAGAAGTCATTGATCATGGTTTGCATTTCAAAGTAATGTTAAATGTTATAATTCTTATATAATGAGACTTTCAATTCTCCTATAGCTAATTATGCCTATCCTTTTCTTACGAAGACTATTTTTCATTTAATGACAACGAAACTAACTTTTGCATGACTCTTAACGAATATATTCATTGTGAAAATAAAGTCCATGAACCATTTAAACCATGGATTTAATCAATTCCGACAAACAATGGAGTCCTTGATCGTGATTTGTATTTTTTATTGATATTAATTAGTTGAATTCGAAAATAAAGTGTCGCTCCCATCATTTCTGGTTAGCAAGGATCATCGTTTGGCTACAAACACGCTTTTTGATACAGTAATAATGAAATTAACACTTGTGGGTAAACTACCAAGTATACGAATTCAAACAAACGAGTCTGCACCCCAATTAAACACTAAATTTGTATACTTCCATCGACCAAAGAAGTCATTGATCATGGTTTGCACTTGATACTAATGCTAAATGTTATAATTCCTAAATCATAAGACTTTTAATTCATCTAAAGCTTAATGCGCCCATCCTTTTGTTCCAAAGATTATTTTTCATTAAATGACCACGAAACTATCTTTTGTGTCTTTCATAACGAACATATTCATTGTGAAAACAAAGTCCATTAACCATTTAAACCATCAATCTAATGAATTCCAACAAACAATGGTGCCCTTGATCTTGATTTGTTTTTCTTATTGATATTAGTTGGTTGAATTCCAAAATAAAGTTTCCCTCCCATCATTTCTAATTAGCAAGGATCATCTTTTGGTTACAAACACACTTTTTGATACAATAATCATGAAATTAGCACTTGTGGCTAAACTACCTAGTATATGAATTCAAACAAACGAGTTTACACCACAATAATACTCTAAATGTGATTACTTCGTTGAAGCAAAGAAGTCATTGATCATGGTTTGCTTTTCAAAGTAATGTTAAATGTTATAATTCTTATATAATGAGACTTTCAATTCTCTTATAGCAAATTACGCCTATCCTTTTCTTATGAAGACTATTTTTCATTTAATGACAATGAAACTAACTTTTGCATGACTCTTAACGAATATATTCGTTGTGAAAATAAAGTCCATGAACCATTTAAACCATGGATTTAATCAATTCCGACAAACAATGGAGTCCTTGATCGTGATTTGTATTTTTTATTTATATTAATTGGTTGAATTCCAAAATAAAGTGTCGCTCCCATCATTTCTAGTTAGCAAGGATCATCGTTTAGTTACAAACACACTTTTTGAAACAGTAATCATGAAATTAACACTTGTAGCTAAACTACCTAGAATATGAATTAAAACAAACAAGTCTACACCCCAATTAAACTCTAAACGTGTTTACTTCCATCAACCAAAGAAGTCGTTGATCATGTTTTGCATTTGATACTAATGCTAAATGTTATATTTCCTAAATAATAAGACTTTTAATTCACCTGAAGCAAAATGCGCCCATCCTTTTGTTCCAAAGATTATTTTTCATTAAAAGACTATGAAACTATCTTTTGTGTCTTTCATAATGAATATATTCATTGTGAAAAAAAAGTCCATGAACCATTTAAGCCATGAAATTAATCAATTCCAACAAACAATGGAGTCCTTGATCTTGATTTGTATTTCTTATTGATATTAATTGGTTGACTTCAAAAATAAAGTGTCCCTCCCATCATTTCTGGTTAGCAAGGATCATCTTTTGGTTACAAACACACTTTTTGATACAGTAATAATGAAATTAACTCTTGTGGATAAACTACCAAGTATACGAATTCAAACAAACAAGTCTGCAACCCAATTAAACACTAAATTTGTTTACTTCCATCGACCCAAGAAGTCATTGATCATGGTTTGCACTTGATACTAATGCTAAATGTTATAATTCCTAAATAATAAGACTTTTAATTCATCTAAAGCTAAATGCGCCCATCCTTTTGTTCCAAAGATTACTTTTCATTAAATGACCATGAAACTATCTTTTGTGTCTTTCGTAACGAATATATTCATTGTGAAAACAAAGTCCATTAACCATTTAAACCAACAATTTAATGAATTCCAACAAACAATGGTGCCCTTGATCTTGATTTCTTTTTCTTATTGATATTAATTGGTTGAATTCCAAAATAAATTGTCCCTCCCATCATTTCTAATTAGCAAGGATCATCTTTTGGTTACAAACACACTTTTTGATACAATAAGCAGGAAATTGACACTTGTGGCTAAACTACCAAGTATGTGAATTAAAAGAAACAAGTCTACACCCAAATTCAACTCGAAATGTGTTTACTTCCATCAACCAAAGAAGTCATTCATCATGGTTTGCATTTCAAACTAATGTTAAAGGTTATAATTCTTATATAATGAGACTTTCAACTCTCCTGAAGCTAGTTACGCCTATCCTTTTGTTACGAAGACTATTTTTCATTTAATGACCATAAAACTATCTTTTGCATGACTCTTAACGACTATATTCATTGTGAAAACAAAGTCCATGAACCGTTTAAACCATGGATTTAATCAATTCCAACAAACAATGGAGTACTTGATCGTGATTTGTATTTTTTATTGATATTAATTGGTTGAATTCCAAAATAAAGTGTTGCTCCCATCATTTCTGGTTAGCAATGATCATCTTTTGGTTACAAACACACTTTTTGATACAGTAATCATGAAATTAACACTTGTGGGTAAACTACCAAATATACGAATTCGAGCAAACAAGTCTGCACCCCAATTAAACACTAAATCTGTTTACTTCCATCGACCAAAGAAGTCATTGATCATGGTTTGCACATGATACTAATGCTAAATGTTATAATTCCTAAATAATAAGACTTTTAATTCATCTAAAGCTAAATGCGCCCATCCTGTTGTTCCAAAGACTATTTTTCATTAAAAGACCATGAAAATATCTTTTGTGTCTTTCATAACGAACATATTCATTGTGAAAACAAAGTTTACTAACCATTTAAACCATCAATCTAATGAATTCCAACAAACAATGGTGCCCTTGATCTTGATTTGTTTTTCTTATTGATATTAGTTGGCTGAATTCCAAAATAAAGTGTCCCTCCCATCATTTCTAATTAGCAAGGATCATCTTTTGGTTACAAACACACTTTTTGATACAATAATCACGAAATTAGCACTTGTGGCTAAACTACCTAGTATATGAATTCAAACAAACAAGTCTACACCACAATAAAACTTTAAATTTGATTACTTCCTTCAACCAAAGAAGTCATTGATCATGGTTTGCATTTCAAACTAAAGTTAAATGTTATAATTCTTATATAATGAGACTTTCAACTCTCCTGAAGCTAATTACGCCTATCCTTTTGTTACGAAGACTATTTTTCATTTAATGACAATGAAACTATCTTTTGCATGACACTTAACGAATATATTCATTGTGAAAACAAAGTCCATGAACCATTTAAACCATGGATTTCATCAATTCCGACAAACAATGGAGTACTTGATCGTGATTTGTATTTTTTATTGATATTAATTGGTTCAATTCCAAACTAAAGTGTCGCTCCCATCATTTCTAATTAGCAAGGATCATCTTTTAGTTACAAACACACTTTTTGATACAGTAATCATGAAATTAACACTTGTAACTAAACTACCTAGTATATGAATTAAAACAAACAAGTCTACACCCCAATTAAACTCTGAATGTGTTTACTTCAATCAACCACAGAAGTCATTGATTATGGTTTGCATTTGTTGCTAATGCTAAATGTTACAATTCCTAAATAATAAGACTTTTAATTCACCTGAAGCTAAATGTGCCATTCCTTTTTTCCAAAGATTATTTTTCATTAAATGACCATGAAACTATCTTTTGTGTCTTTCCTAACGAATATATTCATTGTGAAAACAAAGTCCATGAACCATTTAAGCGATGAATTTAATCAATTCCAACAAACAATGGAGTCCTTGATCTTGATTTGTATTTCTTATTGATATTAATTGGTTGAATTCCAAAATAAAGTATCCCTCCCATCATTTCTAATTAGCAAGGATCATCTTTTGGTTACAAACACACTTTTTGATACAGTAATCATGAAATTAACACTTGTGGCTAAACTACCAAGTATATGAATTAAAAGAAACAAGTCTACACCCAAATTAAACTCTAAATGTGTTTACTTCCATCAACCAAAGAAGTCATTGATCATGGTTTGCATTTCAAACTAATGTTAAATGTTATAATTCTTATATAATGAGACTTTCAACTCTCCTGAAGCTAGTTACGCCTATCCTCTTGTTACGAAGACTATTTTTCATTTAATGACTATGAAACTATCTTTTGCATGACTCTTAACGACTATATTCATTGTGAAAACAAAGTCCATGAACCATTTAAACCATGGATTTAATCAATTCCAACAAACAATGGAGTACTTGATCGTGATTTGTATTTTTTATTGATATTAATTGGTTCAATTCCAAAATAATGTATCCCTCCCATCATTTCTGATTAGCAAGGATCATCTTTTGGTTACAAACACACTTTTTGATACTGTAATCATGAAATTAGCACTTGTGGCTAAACTACCTAGTATATGAATTCAAACAAACATGTCTACACTCCAATAAAACTCTAAATGTGATTACTTCCTTCAACCAAAGAAGTCATTGATCATGGTTTGCATTTCAAACTAATGTTAAATGTTATAATTCTTATATAATGAGAGTTTCAATTCTCCTGCAGCTAACTACGCCTATCCTTTTGTTACGAAGACTATTTTTCATTTAATGACAATGAAACTATCTTTTGCATGACTCTTAACGAATATATTCATTGTGAAAACAAAGTCCATGAACCATTAGAACCATGGATTTAATCAATTCCGGCAAACAATGGAGTCCTTGATCGTGATTTCTATTTTTTATTAATATTAATTTGTTGAATTCCAAAATAAAGAGTCGCTGCCAACATTTCTGGTTAGCAAGGATTATCTTTTAGTTACAAACACACTTTTTGATATAGTAATCATGAAATTAACTCTTGTAGCTAAACTACCTAGTATATGAATTAAAAACAACCAAGTCTATACCCCAATTAAACTCTAAATGTGTTTACCTCCATCAACCAAAGAAGTCATTGATCATGGTTTGCATTTGATACTAATGCTAAATGTTACAATTCCTAAATAATAAGACTTTTAATTCACCTGAAGTTAAATGTGCCATTCCTTTTGTTCCAAAGATTATTTTTCATTCATTGACCATAAAACTATCTTTTGTGTCTTTCATAATGAATATATTCATTGTGGAAACAAAGTCTATGAACCATTTAAACCAGCAATTTAATGAATTCCAACAAACAATGGAGTCCTTGATCTTGATTTGTATTTCTTATTGATATTAATTGGTTGAATTCCAAAATAAAGTGTCCCTCCCATCATTTCTGGTTAGCAAGGATCATCTTTTGGTTACAAACACACTTCTTGATACTGTAATAATGAATTTAACACTTATGGGTAAACTACCAAGTATACGAATTCAAACAAACAAGTCTACACCCGAATTAAACACTAAATCTATTTAATTCCATCGACCAATGAAGTCATTGATCATGGTTTGCACTTGATACTAATGCTAAATTTTATAATTCCTAAATAATAAGACTTTTAATTCAACTAAAGCTAAATGCGCCCATCCTTTTGTTCCAAAGATCATGGTTTGCACTTGATACTAATGCTAAATTTTATAATTCCTAAATAATAAGACTTTTAATTCAACTAAAGCTAAATGCGCCCATCCTTTTGTTCCAAAGATTATTTTTCACTAAATGACCATGAAACTATCGTTTGTGTCTTTCATAACGAATATATTCATTGTTAAAACAAAGTCCATTTACCATTTAAACCATCAATTTAATGAATTCCAACAAACAATAGAGTCCTTGATCATAATTTGTTTCTCTTATTGATATTAATTGGTTGAATTCCAAAATAAAGTGTCCCTCCCATCATTTCTAATTAGCAAGGATCATCTTTTGGTTACAAACACACTTTTTGATACAGTAATAATGAAATTAACACTTGTGGGTAAACTACCAAGTATACGAATTCCAACAAACAAGTCTGCGCCCCAATTAAACATTAAATCTGTTTACTCCCATCGACCAAAGAAGTCATTGATCATGGTTTGCATTTGATACTAATGCTAAATGTTATAATTCCTAAATAATAAGACTTGTAATTCACCTGAAGCTAAATGCGCCCATCCTTTTGTTCCACAGATTATTTTTCATTAAATGACCATGAAACTATCTTTTGTGTCTTTCCTAACGAATATATTCATTGTGGAAACAAAGTCTATGAACCATTTAAACCATCATTTTAATGAATTCCAACAAACAATAGAGTCCTTGATCTTGATTTGTATTTCTTATTGATATTAATTGGTTGAATTCCAAAAAAAAGTGTCCCTCCCATCATTTCTAATTAGCAAGGATGATCTTTTGGTTACAAACAAACTTTTTGATACTGTAATCATGAAATTAGCACTTGTGGCTAAACTACCTAGTATATGAATTCAAACAAATTAGTCTACACTCCAATAAAACTGTAAATGTGATTACTTCCTTCAACCAAAGAAGTCATTGATCATGGTTTGCATTTCAAACTAATGTTAAATGTTATAATTCTTATATAATGAGACTTTCAATTCTCCTGTAGCTAATTACGCCTATCCTTTTGTTACGAAGACTATTTTTCATTTAATGACAATGTAACTATCTTTTGCATGACTCTTAACGAATATATTCATTGTGAAAATAAAGTCCATGAACCATTATAACCATGGATTTAATGAATTCCAACAAACAATGGAGTCCTTGAGCGTGATTTGTATTTTTTATTCATATTAATTGGTTGAATTCCAAAATAAAGTGTCGCTCCCAACATTTCTGGTTACCAAGGATCATCTTTTAGTTACAAACACACTTTTTCATATAGTAATTATGAAATTAACTCTTGTAGCTAAACTACCTAGTATATGAATTAAAACAACCAAGTCTACACCCCAATTAAACTCTAAATGTGTTTTCCATCAACGAAAGAAGTCATTGATCATGCTTTGCATTTGATACAAATGCTAAATGTTATAATTCCTAAATAATAAGACTTTTAATTCACCTGAAGCTAAATGCGCCCATCCTTTTGTTCCAAAGATTAGTTTTCATTAAATGACCATGAAACTATCTTTTGTGTCTTTCCTAACGAATATATTCATTGTGGAAACAAAGTCTATGACCCATTTAAACCATCAATTTAATGAATTCCAACAAACAATGGAGTCCTTGATCTTGATTTGTATTTCTTATTGATATTAATTGGTTGAATTCCAAAATAAAGTGTCCCTCCCATCATTTCTAATTAGCAAGGATGATCTTTTGGTTTCAAACACACTTTTTGATACTGTAATCATCAAATTAGCACTTGTGGCTAAACTACCTAGGATATGAATTCAAACAAACAAGTCTACACCCCAATAAGACTCTAAATGTGATTACTTCCTTCAACCAAAGAAGTCATTGATCATGGTTTGCATTTCAAACTAATGTTAAATGTTATAATGCTTATATAATGAGACATTCAATTCTCCTGTAGCTAATGAGGCCTATCCTTTTGTTACGAAGACTATTTTTCATTTAATGATAATGAAAGTAACTTTTTCATGACTCTTAACGAATATATTCATTGTTAAAACAAAGTCCATGAACCATTTGAACCATGGATTTAAGCAATTCCGACAAACAATGGAGTCCTTGATCGTGATTTTTATGTTTTATTGATATTAATTGGTTGAATTTCAAAATAAAGTGTCCCTCCCATCATTTCTGGTTAGCAAGGATCATCTTTTAGTTACAAACACAGTTCTTGATACAGTAATCATGAAATTAACACTTGTAACTAAAATACCTAGAATTTGAATTAAAACAAACAAGTTTACACCGCAATTAAACTCTAAACGTGTTTACTTCCATCAACCAAAGAATTCATTGATCATGGTTTGCATTTGATACTAATGCTAAATGTTACAATTCCTAAATAATAAGACTTTTAATTCACCTGAAGCTAAATGCGCCATTCCTTTGGTTCCAAAGATTATTTTTCATTAAATGACCATGAAACTATCTTTTGTGTCTTTCCTAACGAATATATTAATTGTGAAAACAAAGTCCATGAACCATGTAAGCCATGAATTTAATCAATTCCAACAAAAAATGGAGTCCTTGATCTTGATTTGTATTTCTTATTGATTTTAATTGGTTGAATTCCAAAATAAAGAATCCCTCCCATCATTTGTAATTAGCAAGGATCATCTTTTGGTTACAAACACACTTGTTGATACAGTAATCATGAAATTATCACTTGTGGCTAAACTACCTAGTATGTGAATTCAAACAAACAAGTCTACACTCCAATAAAACTCTAAATGTGATTACTTCCTTCAACCAAAGAAGTCATTGATCATGGTTTGCATTTCAAACTAATGTTAAATGTTATAATTCTTATATAATGAGAGTTTCAATTCTCCTGCAGCTAACTACGCCTATCCTTTTGTTACGAAGACTATTTTTCATTTAATGACAATGAAACTATCTTTTGCATGACTCTTAACGAATATATTCATTGTGAAAACAAAGTCCATGAACCATTAGAACCATGGATTTAATCAATTCCGGCAAACAATGGAGTCCTTGATCGTGATTTCTATTTTTTATTAATATTAATTTGTTGAATTCCAAAATAAAGAGTCGCTGCCAACATTTCTGGTTAGCAAGGATTATCTTTTAGTTACAAACACACTTTTTGATATAGTAATCATGAAATTAACTCTTGTAGCTAAACTACCTAGTATATGAATTAAAACAACCAAGTCTATACCCCAATTAAACTCTAAATGTGTTTACCTCCATCAACCAAAGAAGTCATTGATCATGGTTTGCATTTGATACTAATGCTAAATGTTACAATTCCTAAATAATAAGACTTTTAATTCACCTGAAGTTAAATGTGCCATTCCTTTTGTTCCAAAGATTATTTTTCATTCATTGACCATAAAACTATCTTTTGTGTCTTTCATAATGAATATATTCATTGTGGAAACAAAGTCTATGAACCATTTAAACCAGCAATTTAATGAATTCCAACAAACAATGGAGTCCTTGATCTTGATTTGTATTTCTTATTGATATTAATTGGTTGAATTCCAAAATAAAGTGTCCCTCCCATCATTTCTGGTTAGCAAGGATCATCTTTTGGTTACAAACACACTTCTTGATACTGTAATAATGAATTTAACACTTATGGGTAAACTACCAAGTATACGAATTCAAACAAACAAGTCTACACCCGAATTAAACACTAAATCTATTTAATTCCATCGACCAATGAAGTCATTGATCATGGTTTGCACTTGATACTAATGCTAAATTTTATAATTCCTAAATAATAAGACTTTTAATTCAACTAAAGCTAAATGCGCCCCATCCTTTTGTTCCAAAGATTATTTTTTCACTAAATGACCATGAAACTATCGTTTGTGTCTTTCATAACGAATATATTCATTGTTAAAACAAAGTCCATTTACCATTTTAAACCATCAATTTAATGAATTCCAACAAACAATAGAGTCCTTGATCATAATTTGTTTCTCTTATTGATATTAATTGGTTGAATTCCAAAATAAAGTGTCCCTCCCATCATTTCTAATTAGCAAGGATCATCTTTTGGTTACAAACACACTTTTTGATACAGTAATAATGAAATTAACACTTGTGGGTAAACTACCAAGTATACAAATTCCAACAAACAAGTCTGCGCCCCAATTAAACATTAAATCTGTTTACTCCCATCGACCAAAGAAGTCATTGATCATGGTTTGCATTTTTGATACTAATGCTAAATGTTATAATTCCTAAATAATAAGACTTGTAATTCACCTGAAGCTAAATGCGCCCATCCTTTTGTTCCACAGATTATTTTTCATTAAATGACCATGAAACTATCTTTTGTGTCTTTCCTAACGAATATATTCATTGTGGAAACAAAGTCTATGAACCATTTAAACCATCATTTTAATGAATTCCAACAAACAATAGAGTCCTTGATCTTGATTTGTATTTCTTATTGATATTAATTGGTTGAATTCCAAAAAAAAGTGTCCCTCCCATCATTTCTAATTAGCAAGGATGATCTTTTGGTTACAAACAAACTTTTTGATACTGTAATCATGAAATTAGCACTTGTGGCTAAACTACCTAGTATATGAATTCAAACAAATTAGTCTACACTCCAATAAAACTGTAAATGTGATTACTTCCTTCAACCAAAGAAGTCATTGATCATGGTTTGCATTTCAAACTAATGTTAAATGTTATAATTCTTATATAATGAGACTTTCAATTCTCCTGTAGCTAATTACGCCTATCCTTTTGTTACGAAGACTATTTTTCATTTAATGACAATGTAACTATCTTTTGCATGACTCTTAACGAATATATTCATTGTGAAAATAAAGTCCATGAACCATTATAACCATGGATTTAATGAATTCCAACAAACAATGGAGTCCTTGAGCGTGATTTGTATTTTTTATTCATATTAATTGGTTGAATTCCAAAATAAAGTGTCGCTCCCAACATTTCTGGTTACCAAGGATCATCTTTTAGTTACAAACACACTTTTTCATATAGTAATTATGAAATTAACTCTTGTAGCTAAACTACCTAGTATATGAATTAAAACAACCAAGTCTACACCCCAATTAAACTCTAAATGTGTTTTCCATCAACGAAAGAAGTCATTGATCATGCTTTGCATTTGATACAAATGCTAAATGTTATAATTCCTAAATAATAAGACTTTTAATTCACCTGAAGCTAAATGCGCCCATCCTTTTGTTCCAAAGATTAGTTTTCATTAAATGACCATGAAACTATCTTTTGTGTCTTTCCTAACGAATATATTCATTGTGGAAACAAAGTCTATGACCCATTTAAACCATCAATTTAATGAATTCCAACAAACAATGGAGTCCTTGATCTTGATTTGTATCTTTTTCTTATTGATATTAATTGGTTGAATTCCAAAATAAAGTGTCCCTCCCATCATTTCTAATTAGCAAGGATGATCTTTTGGTTTCAAACACACTTTTTGATACTGTAATCATCAAATTAGCACTTGTGGCTAAACTACCTAGGATATGAATTCAAACAAACAAGTCTACACCCCAATAAGACTCTAAATGTGATTACTTCCTTCAACCAAAGAAGTCATTGATCATGGTTTGCATTTCAAACTAATGTTAAATGTTATAATGCTTATATAATGAGACATTCAATTCTCCTGTAGCTAATGAGGCCTATCCTTTTGTTACGAAGACTATTTTTCATTTAATGATAATGAAAGTAACTTTTTCATGACTCTTAACGAATATATTCATTGTTAAAACAAAGTCCATGAACCATTTGAACCATGGATTTAAGCAATTCCGACAAACAATGGAGTCCTTGATCGTGATTTTTATGTTTTATTGATATTAATTGGTTGAATTTCAAAATAAAGTGTCCCTCCCATCATTTCTGGTTAGCAAGGATCATCTTTTAGTTACAAACACAGTTCTTGATACAGTAATCATGAAATTAACACTTGTAACTAAAATACCTAGAATTTGAATTAAAACAAACAAGTTTACACCGCAATTAAACTCTAAACGTGTTTACTTCCATCAACCAAAGAATTCATTGATCATGGTTTGCATTTGATACTAATGCTAAATGTTACAATTCCTAAATAATAAGACTTTTAATTCACCTGAAGCTAAATGCGCCATTCCTTTGGTTCCAAAGATTATTTTTCATTAAATGACCATGAAACTATCTTTTGTGTCTTTCCTAACGAATATATTAATTGTGAAAACAAAGTCCATGAACCATGTAAGCCATGAATTTAATCAATTCCAACAAAAAATGGAGTCCTTGATCTTGATTTGTATTTCTTATTGATTTTAATTGGTTGAATTCCAAAATAAAGAATCCCTCCCATCATTTGTAATTAGCAAGGATCATCTTTTGGTTACAAACACACTTGTTGATACAGTAATCATGAAATTATCACTTGTGGCTAAACTACCTAGTATGTGAATTCAAACAAACAAGTCTACACTCCAATAAAACTCTAAATGTGATTACTTCCTTCAACCAAAGAAGTCATTGATCATGGTTTGCATTTCAAACTAATGTTAAATGTTATAATTCTTATATAATGAGAGTTTCAATTCTCCTGCAGCTAACTACGCCTATCCTTTTGTTACGAAGACTATTTTTCATTTAATGACAATGAAACTATCTTTTGCATGACTCTTAACGAATATATTCATTGTGAAAACAAAGTCCATGAACCATTAGAACCATGGATTTAATCAATTCCGGCAAACAATGGAGTCCTTGATCGTGATTTCTATTTTTTTTATTAATATTAATTTGTTGAATTCCAAAATAAAGAGTCGCTGCCAACATTTCTGGTTAGCAAGGATTATCTTTTAGTTACAAACACACTTTTTGATATAGTAATCATGAAATTAACTCTTGTAGCTAAACTACCTAGTAGTATATGAATTAAAACAACCAAGTCTATACCCCAATTAAACTCTAAATGTGTTTACCTCCATCAACCAAAGAAGTCATTGATCATGGTTTGCATTTGATACTAATGCTAAATGTTACAATTCCTAAATAATAAGACTTTTTAATTCACCTGAAGTTAAATGTGCCATTCCTTTTGTTCCAAAGATTATTTTTCATTCATTGACCATAAAACTATCTTTTGTGTCTTTCATAATGAATATATTCATTGTGGAAACAAAGTCTATGAACCATTTAAACCAGCAATTTAATGAATTCCAACAAACAATGGAGTCCTTGATCTTGATTTGTATTTCTTATTGATATTAATTGGTTGAATTCCAAAATAAAGTGTCCCTCCCATCATTTCTGGTTAGCAAGGATCATCTTTTGGTTACAAACACACTTCTTGATACTGTAATAATGAATTTAACACTTATGGGTAAACTACCAAGTATACGAATTCAAACAAACAAGTCTACACCCGAATTAAACACTAAATCTATTTAATTCCATCGACCAATGAAGTCATTGATCATGGTTTGCACTTGATACTAATGCTAAATTTTATAATTCCTAAATAATAAGACTTTTAATTCAACTAAAGCTAAATGCGCCCATCCTTTTGTTCCAAAGATTATTTTTCACTAAATGACCATGAAACTATCGTTTGTGTCTTTCATAACGAATATATTCATTGTTAAAACAAAGTCCATTTACCATTTAAACCATCAATTTAATGAATTCCAACAAACAATAGAGTCCTTGATCATAATTTGTTTCTCTTATTGATATTAATTGGTTGAATTCCAAAATAAAGTGTCCCTCCCATCATTTCTAATTAGCAAGGATCATCTTTTGGTTACAAACACACTTTTTGATACAGTAATAATGAAATTAACACTTGTGGGTAAACTACCAAGTATACGAATTCCAACAAACAAGTCTGCGCCCCAATTAAACATTAAATCTGTTTACTCCCATCGACCAAAGAAGTCATTGATCATGGTTTGCATTTGATACTAATGCTAAATGTTATAATTCCTAAATAATAAGACTTGTAATTCACCTGAAGCTAAATGCGCCCATCCTTTTGTTCCAAAGATTAGTTTTCATTAAATGACCATGAAACTATCTTTTGTGTCTTTCCTAACGAATATATTCATTGTGGAAACAAAGTCTATGACCCATTTAAACCATCAATTTAATGAATTCCAACAAACAATGGAGTCCTTGATCTTGATTTGTATTTCTTATTGATATTAATTGGTTGAATTCCAAAATAAAGTGTCCCTCCCATCATTTCTAATTAGCAAGGATGATCTTTTGGTTTCAAACACACTTTTTGATACTGTAATCATCAAATTAGCACTTGTGGCTAAACTACCTAGGATATGAATTCAAACAAACAAGTCTACACCCCAATAAGACTCTAAATGTGATTACTTCCTTCAACCAAAGAAGTCATTGATCATGGTTTGCATTTCAAACTAATGTTAAATGTTATAATGCTTATATAATGAGACATTCAATTCTCCTGTAGCTAATGAGGCCTATCCTTTTGTTACGAAGACTATTTTTCATTTAATGATAATGAAAGTAACTTTTTTCATGACTCTTAACGAATATATTCATTGTTAAAACAAAGTCCATGAACCATTTGAACCATGGATTTAAGCAATTCCGACAAACAATGGAGTCCTTGATCGTGATTTTTATGTTTTATTGATATTAATTGGTTGAATTTCAAAATAAAGTGTCCCTCCCATCATTTCTGGTTAGCAAGGATCATCTTTTAGTTACAAACACAGTTCTTGATACAGTAATCATGAAATTAACACTTGTAACTAAAATACCTAGAATTTGAATTAAAACAAACAAGTTTACACCCCAATTAAACTCTAAACGTGTTTACTTCCATCAACCAAAGAATTCATTGATCATGGTTTGCATTTGATACTAATGCTAAATGTTACAATTCCTAAATAATAAGACTTTTAATTCACCTGAAGCTAAATGCGCCATTCCTTTGGTTCCAAAGATTATTTTTCATTAAATGACCATGAAACTATCTTTTGTGTCTTTCCTAACGAATATATTAATTGTGAAAACAAAGTCCATGAACCATGTAAGCCATTAATTTTAATCAATTCCAACAAAAAATGGAGTCCTTGATCTTGATTTGTATTTCTTATTGATTTTAATTGGTTGAATTCCAAAATAAAGAATCCCTCCCATCATTTGTAATTAGCAAGGATCATCTTTTGGTTAACAAACACACTTGTTGATACAGTAATCATGAAATTATCACTTGTGGCTAAACTACCTAGTATGTGAATTCAAACAAACAAGTCTACACTCCAATAAAACTCTAAATGTGATTACTTCCTTCAACCAAAGAAGTCATTGATCATGGTTTGCATTTCAAACTAATGTTAAATGTTATAATTCTTATATAATGAGAGTTTCAATTCTCCTGCAGCTAACTACGCCTATCCTTTTGTTACGAAGACTATTTTTCATTTAATGACAATGAAACTATCTTTTGCATGACTCTTAACGAATATATTCATTGTGAAAACAAAGTCCATGAACCATTAGAACCATGGATTTAATCAATTCCGGCAAACAATGGAGTCCTTGATCGTGATTTCTATTTTTTATTAATATTAATTTGTTGAATTCCAAAATAAAGAGTCGCTGCCAACATTTCTGGTTAGCAAGGATTATCTTTTAGTTACAAACACACTTTTTGATATAGTAATCATGAAATTAACTCTTGTAGCTAAACTACCTAGTATATGAATTAAAACAAACCAAGTCTATACCCCAATTAAACTCTAAAATGTGTTTACCTCCATCAACCAAAGAAGTCATTGATCATGGTTTGCATTTGATACTAATGCTAAATGTTACAATTCCTAAATAATAAGACTTTTAATTCACCTGAAGTTAAATGTGCCATTCCTTTTGTTCCAAAGATTATTTTTCATTAATTGACCACCATAAAAACTATCTTTTGTGTCTTTCATAATGAATATATTCATTGTGGAAACAAAGTCTATGAACCATTTAAACCAGCAATTTAATGAATTCCAACAAACAATGGAGTCCTTGATCTTGATTTGTATTTTCTTATTGATATTAAATTGGTTGAATTCCAAAATAAAGTGTCCCTCCCATCATTTCTGGTTAGCAAGGATCATCTTTTGGTTACAAACACACTTCTTGATACTGTAATAATGAATTTAACACTTATGGGTAAACTACCAAGTATACGAATTCAAACAAACAAGTCTACACCCGAATTAAAACACTAAATCTATTTTAATTCCATCGACCAATGAAGTCATTGATCATGGTTTGCACTTGATACTAATGCTAAATTTTATAATTCCTAAATAATAAGACTTTTAATTCAACTAAAGCTAAATGCGCCCATCCTTTTGTTCCAAAGATTATTTTTCACTAAATGACCATGAAACTATTGTTTGTGTCTTTCATAACGAATATATTCATTGTTAAAAACAAAGTCCATTTACCATTTAAACCATCAATTTAATGAATTCCAACAAACAATAGAGTCCTTGATCATAATTTGTTTCTCTTATTGATATTAATTGGGTTGAATTCCAAAATAAAGTGTCCCCTCCCATCATTTCTAATTAGCAAGGATCATCTTTTGGTTACAAACACACTTTTTGATACAGTAATAATGAAATTAAACACTTGTGGGTAAACTACCAAGTATACGAATTAAAACAAACAAGTCTGCGCCCCAATTAAACATTAAATCTGTTTTACTCCCATCGACCAAAGAAGTCATTGATCATGGGTTTGCATTTGATACTAATGCTAAATGTTATAATTCCTAAATAATAAGACTTGTAATTCACCTGAAGCTAAATGCGCCATCCTTTTGTTCCAAAGATTATTTTTCATTAAATGACCATGAAACTATCTTTTGTGTCTTTCCTAACGAATATATTCATTGTGGAAACAAAGTCTATGAACCATTTAAACCATCATTTTAATGAATTCCAACAAACAATAGAGTCCTTGATCTTGATTTGTATTTCTTATTGATATTAATTGGTTGAATTCCAAAATAAAGTGTCCCTCCCATCATTTCTAATTAGCAAGGATCATCTTTTGGTTACAAACACACTTTTTGATACAGTAATCATGAAATTAGCACTTGTGGCTAAACTACCTAGTATATGAATTCAAACAAACAAGTCTACACCCCAATAAAACTCTAAATGTGATTACTTCCTTCAACCAAAGAAGTTATTGATCATGGTTTGCATTTCAAACTAATGTTAAATGTTATAATTCTTATATAATGAGACTTTCAATTCTCCTGAAGCTAATTACGCCTATCCTTTTGTTACGAAGACTATTTTTCATTTAATGACAATGAAACTATCTTTTGCATGACTCTTAACGAATATATTCATTGTGAAAACAAAGTCCATGAACCATTTAAACCATGGATTTAATCAATTCCGACAAACAATGGAGTCCTTGATCGTGATTTGTATTTTTTATTGATATTAATTGGTTGAATTCCAAAATAAAGTGTCGCTCCCATCATTTCTGGTTAGCAAGGATCATCTTTTAGTTACAAACACACTTTTTGATACAGTAATCATGAAATTAACACTTGTAACTAAACTACCTAGTATATGAATTAAAACAAACAAGTCTACACCCCAATTAAACTCTAAATGTGTTTACTTCCATCAACCAAAGAAGTCATTGATCATGGTTTGCATTTGATACTAATGCTAAATGTTATAATTCCTAAATAATAAGACTTTTAATTCACCTGAAGCTAAATGCGCCCATCCTTTTGTTCCAAAGATTATTTTTCATTAAATGACCATGAAAACTATCTTTTGTGTCTTTCCTAACGAATATATTCATTGTGGAAAACAAAGTCTATGAACCATTTAAACCATCAATTTAATGAATTCCAACAAACAATGGAGTCCTTGATCTTGATTTGTATTTCTTATTGATATTAATTGGTTGAATTCCAAAATAAAGTGTCCCCTCCCATCATTTCTAATTAGCAAGGATGATCTTTTGGTTACAAACACACTTTTTGATACTGTAATCATGAAATTAGCACTTGTGGCTAAACTACCTAGTATATGAATTTCAAACAAACAAGTCTACACTCCCAATAAAACTCTAAATGTGATTACTTCCTTCAACCAAAGAAGTCATTGATCATGGTTTGCATTTCAAACTAATGTTTAAATGTTATAATTCTTATATATATGAGAGTTTTCAATTCTCCTGTAGCTAATTACGCCTATCCTTTTGTTACGAAGACTATTTTTCATTTAATGACAATGAAAGTAACTATTTTTGCATGACTCTTAACGAATATATTCATTGTGAAAACAAAGTCCATTGAACCATTTAAACCATGGATTTAATCAATTCCGACAAACAATGGAGTCCTTGATCGTGATTTTTATTTTTTATTGATATTAATTGGTTGAATTTCCAAAATAAAGTGTCCCTCCCATCATTTTCTGGTTAGCAAGGATCATCTTTTAGTTACAAACACACCTTTTGATACAGTAATCAGGAAATTAACACTTGTAGCTAAAACTACCTAGTATGAATATGAATTAAAACAAACAAGTTTACACACCCAATTAAACTCTAAATGTGTTTACTTCCATCAACCAAAGAAGTCATTGATCATGGTTTGCATTTGATACTAATGCTAAATGTTACAATTCCTAAATAATAAGACTTTTAATTCACCTGAAGCTAAATGCGCCATTCCTTTTGTTCCAAAGATTATTTTTCATTAAATGACCATGAAACTATCTTTTGTGTCTTTCCTAACGAATATATTCATTGTGAAAACAAAGTCCATGAACCATTTAAGCCATGAATTTAATCAATTCCAACAAACAATGGAGTCCTTGATCTTGATTTGTATTTCTTATTGATATTAATTGGTTGAATTCCAAAATAAAGTGTCCCTCCCATCATTTCTAATTAGCAAGGATCATCTTTTGGTTACAAACACACTTTTTGATATAATAATCACGAAATTACCACTTGTGGCTAAACTACCTAGTATATGAATTCAAACAAACAAGTCTACACTCCAATAAAACTCTAAATGTGATTACTTCCTTCAACCAAAGAAGTCATTGATCATGGTTTGCATTTCAAACTAATGTTAAATGTTATAATTCTTATATAATGAGACTTTCAATTCTCCTGAAGCTAATTAGCCTATCCTTTTGTTACGAAGACTATTTTTCATTTAATGACAATGAAACTATCTTTTGCTATGACTCTTCACGAATATATTCATTGTGAAAACAAAGTCCATGAGCCATTTATAACCATGGATTTAATCAATTCCGGCAAACAATGGAGTCCTTGATCATGCTTTGTATTTTTTATTGATATTAATCGGTTGGAATTCCAAGATAAAGTGTTGCTCCCATCATTTCTGGTTAGCAAGGAACATCTTTTAGTTACAAACACACTTTTTGATACAGTAATAATGAAATTAACACTTGTAACTAAATACATAGTAAGTATGAATTAAAACAAACAAGTCTACACCCCCAATAAAAACTCTAAATGTGTTTACTTCCATCAACCAAAGACGTCAATTGATCATAGAGGGTTTGCATTTGATACTAATGC